>PVKM010002444.1:0-65008 GCA_004027735.1 Carollia perspicillata | reverse complement strand
CTTATCTCCATTTTGTTTAGTTCTTTCTCTGGAGTTTTTTTCCCTGTTTTTCATTTGATACATGTTTGCCTCCTCATTTTAGTTGCCTCCCTGTGTTTGTTTAAATGTATTAGGTAGAGCTGCTATGTCTCTCAGTCTTGGTGGAGTGGCCTTATATAGTAGGCATCCTGTGAAGCCAGTGGCATAGTCTCCCTGTTCACCCAAGCTGGGTGCTCCAAGGGTGTCCGTTGTATGACTTGTTCATGTCCCCTGGCCACAGTTGAGGCTTTATTGCTGTTGGCACATCCGTGGGAGGGATTGATCCTCAGCTGACTGGCTGTGAGCACTGGCCATGAGCACAGCAAGACAAGATGCTGTGCAGGGGATGAGCCTGTGGAGCAGGAGATGCTTTAGCTAGGCTGTGGTGCCAGTCAAGTCCACCCTTCAGGTGTGTCATTTTTGGAGCTTGTTGGGTGGTCTGAAGCTGGCCACTGGGTGTGTTGGTTCTGGAGCTTCTTAGAAGGGACTCTGGTGTAGGCCAATTTCAGCCACCATTTGTGCCCACCTTGTGACCACCTGGTAAGAGCTGCAGTTGGTTTCCACTTGTGCTGGACTTGGATGTGCTTTGGAGAGGCTACACAGCAAACCAAGGCTGGCTGCCACTAATGCTGGCACTTTTTGAGCTGCCACCCCACAATGGAGTCAAGAACAAGTGTGTCTGCAAGCTAGCGAGTCCATGCATAGCCCTTCAAGAGGAATGCCTCGGACTCCGGAAGCCCTTCCTCTCACTCAGATGCACTCCCTGCTGATTTGCATAGCTAGATGTAATGCGGACTCTTCATCCTGGCATTATGCCCTGGGTTGGCAAGCTTGGTGTTGAGCTGGGACCCCTTCTCAGGGGGGACTTCCACAGCTGAGATATCCTTCCGAACTCTTAATTGCCACACCACAGGTGTGGGACTTGCCTGCTCTGTGCCATCACCTCTCTTACCAAACTTGACATGGCTTCTTTATATACTTAGTTATAGGAATACTAGTCTTCAGGTGTTTCTTAATGATGGTTGTTTAATTTAGTCATATTTTGATGTGGTCATGGGAAGAGGCAAGCAGAGTTTACATCTTCCACCATCTTGACTCCAAGTCCAAGCTATGTCTTCTGATTGGAACATTTAATCCATTTTCATTTATTTGTAGGTTATTTGCTTTGTTAATTTTTTTTGTGGTTGTTTTTATTGTTCTCTGTTGCTTTCTTCTCTTTATCACTTTCCTTTAGATTGGCTGGTTTTCTTCAGCATTTTGTTAGGGTTCCCTTCTGTGTGTGTATTTTTTGAAGGTTTTTGGTTTGTGGATCTATATGTATGTGTATATGTATATGTATATGTATATGTATATGTACACACACACACACACATCCATCTGGTATATCTACAGCAGTCTACTGTAAGTTGATAGGCACTTAAGTTCAAATGCATTGTCAGAGCGCTACATCTTTGCTCCCCCTAAGTCTTTATGTTCTTGATACCATGTTTTATATCTTTTTGTTTTGCGTATCCCCTACTTGTAGTTATAGTTAATTTTGCTACTTTTGTCTTTTAACTTTCATAATAGTTTTTAAGTGGTTGATTCTCTGTGTTCATTACATATTTGCCTTAATGGTGACTTCTTTCTTTCTTGAATTTTCTCATTTATTGTTATGACCTTTTTTGGCATAAAGAAGAAACTTTTAACATTTCTTATAAAGCTAGCTTAGTTGTGGTGGGTGGACTCCTTAGATTTTGCTTGTCTGGGAAACTCTGAATCTCTCCTTCAATTCTGAATGATAAGCTTGCTGGTAGGTTACATGTTCCTGTCTTTCAACACCTTAAGGATTTCTGCCAGTTCTTCTGGCCTGTAAAGTTGCTGCTGAGAAATCAGCTGATAGCCTTATGGGGTTTCCCTTGTATGTGACTCAATTCCGTCTTGTTGCCTTCAAGATGTATCTTTATTAACCTTTGCCATTTTAATTACATCATGTCTTGCTGTGGCCTCTTTGGGTTCATCTTGTTTGGAGCTCTCTGTGCTTCCTAGACCTGGATGTCTGTTTCTTTCCCCAGATTAGAAAAGTTTTCAGCCATTATTTCTTCAAATATATTTTCTGCCCTCTTATATTTGTCTCTGCCCAAATATATTTCTCTTCTCTTTTCGACACTCCTAAAATGGAGTTCTTTTGATTTTTTTAAAAATTGTTTTTCAAGTAAAGTTATCTCCAGATTCCCCTCCCCAACCCAGCTCCTCCACCACACCCATCCCTGCCTCCCCACCTTGATCCTACCCCCTTTGGCTTTGTCCATGTGTCCTTTATACTGTTCCTTGATGACCCTTCACCTATTTTCCCCATTATCCCCCCACCCCTCTGGTTACCATCAGTCTGTTCTTTATTTCAGTGTTTCTTTCAGGCACACTATTTACCTCCATTTCATTAAGTTCTTTCCTAAGGTTTTTTTCTTGTGTCTTCATTTGGGGGAAATTCTTCTGTCTCCCCAATTTTGTCTGACATTCTGCGTTTCTTCCTGAGTTAAAAGTAGCTATCTCTCCCGATCTCGAAACAGTGGCCTGTTGACTGTGCTGGAAGCCTTTGTTGTCCAGTTGTAATGAGGGTGGGTATGTGTGGCGCCTGTTATGCCTCCTGACCAGAGGGAACCGGGTTCCAGGCATGGCAGTCTAGTGCACACCCGTGTGGTAGCTCCTATTGTTCTGGCCATCCACAGCCAGAATGGAGTCGAGGCAGGGCAGCCTTCCGTGTGCGCCCTTCCGATCTGGGTGGGGCTGCACGCTGTGCCCAGGCCAGGCCCGAGCAGGGCTTCCCTGAATGTGATGTGGCAGTGCCCTCCTATTTTCACTTCCTCTGGACAGGGCAGCTGTGTGTGCACCGCACTTTGCTACTTTTGCACTTTCTCTGGCCGAGTCAGTCTGTATATGCTCAGCAGTGCCCCACCAGTTCCACACTTTCTCTGGATGAGGCATCCCTCTCGTGGTCATGCAGCAGTACCCCCTCCCCATCTCTGCAGTTTACCAGGAGGGGGCAGCTCTGCATGCAGGAACTGCAGCACTCTGCTAGCTCTACCCGGGCACAGGGTAAAGGTAAACAGTGGCAGTCACTGGTCCCTCTGGTTCTGCAGTCCCTCAGCTCTGGAGAGCTCTTGTGGTCCCCCTACCTTCTCTCTGCATTCTCTTGTTTGTCCTGAAGAAGCTGTTCAATTGGCCCTGTTTTCTCTCAGGAGTGGGTCTAAATATCAGTGTACATTGTGTGTTCTTAGGAGGTGGCAAGCTCAGCCGCCACCACCTTGGACTCGCCTCTCTACACTAAATTTTAAATTTGAAGATAGTACATTTTTCATTCCTGGAAGTTCTATTTAGTCCTTTTAAAGTTAACTTCCTTTTGCCCCTTGTCTATATTAATTTTAAATGTTCTTTGTAGTCCCCATTTGATAATTCCATTCTCTGAAGTCCTCAGGAGTTTAATTAATCTTGGCATTTATTGCCTTCCGACTCTTTCGCATGGTGAATTGTTTCCCTGTGTGTTCTGTAATTTTGAATAGTGAGCTCAGCATTGCTGGGGTTTTATATGTGGGTATTCTGTGCAGCCTGAATTAGGATGCATCAATCCAGAAATTCTCTTTCCTCCTGCCTGGCACCCACAAAATACTTCTCACACTAGATTCACGGGATTCTCAAACCAGTCTGTTAACACATTTCTAAAATGACTTTTCTGCTCTGCACCCACAGTCTAAGCTAAGACGAGCACTAAAGGATGGCACTTCCCCCCGTCCCTAGTTTATCCTTTTACTGAGGGTGAATCTCTAGAGTCCTGGCTGTGTGTGTGGACCTCAACCCAACTCCTCACCTTGCGGGGACCTGAACCTTTACCTCCTGTCCTCGTGTGGTCTTTAAAACTGGAGCATCCTGGTTACGGACTCCAGGAGTCATCTTTACTCCGAGGCAGTCAGAGCCAACCACGCATCACGCTCCTTATTTCCTCTGGTTCTGGCCCCTGGGGTTCACTCTTACTGAAAGAGTCGTTAAAGTCAGCCATACAGGTCAAAGAGGGTTTACCCTGTTTTATCCAGCATGCCTTACAGTTTTAGAACTATGGCTCTCAGGCGAATTATCTCCAATAATTCCTGGAAACGGAAGGCTTTTAAAATACTTCCCCATATTCTATCTTCTTTTTACTCTAAATCTTCAGAACAGAATACTGTGCTCCAGTTCCGTCTGATCACTTCAGAACATTAGTTCACTGTCTGGGCACTACTTGTCCACCAGATATTTTCTTTTTTCTCATTTAAATTACATCACACTGTAATGGGCACCATTTTATAAATAAGGAAACTGAAGCATGTCAACTTAAGGTCACATGGCAAGGACTAGGACCAGGTCTTTTCATTGTCAGTTCTGGAATATTTCTCTAACAGGGGTGTCCAATCTTTTGGTGTCTCTGGGCCACACATTCAATACACTGTGACATGTAATCACAAAAAGATCTCGTTTTAAGTAAATTTATGATTTTGTGTTGAGCCCCATTCATAGCCATCCTGGGCTGCATGCGGCCCGCAGGCCACAGGTCGGACACTGCTGCCAGGGCAGAGGAGATACCTGACAGCGGCTATGGGACCAATCTTATCGCCCCATTTAAACAGACGGGGAATTAAAGCTCAGGAAGGTTAACTTCCTAAGGTCCTTATTAGCAGACCTGAATTCGCAGTCAAAACTGACCACAAAAGACCACTTTTTTCCTTTAACACCAGGGATCAGCAACTTACTCTGTAAAAGGCCAGGCAGTACACGTTTTAGGCTTTGCAGGCTATACGGTCTCTCCTGCAACTATTTCCCTGTCGCTGTGGAAAAGCAGCCAGTGAGAAACAAGAGGATGAGCATGGCTGTGTTCTTTAAAAACTTTATTTAAGGACACTGAAATCTGAGTTTCATAGGCTTTTCACATGTCACAAAATAATCTTTTGGTTTTGTCAACCATACAAAAATATAGAATGCATTCTCAACTAACAGGCCACACAAAACGAGCAGCGGGCTGGAGGGGGCCCGTGGACACACAGTCTGCCAGCCCCTGCTCTGTGCTGCACCACCTCCTGGGAAGGGCAGCTCTCCAGCGCCTTAGGGTCAGGGAAGACGAGGAAGAAGGGACAGGTTCTTGAGGCGGGGGGCTACTGCACACCCTCACACCGTCCGGCAGCAACCTGCAGCTGTAGCAATGCCTGTCTGGTTCCAATGTCACATGTCTTTTTTCATGCCTATTTTAGCCCATCTTCAAAGTTAAAACTCTATAAGTTCATTTAGGAAAGATGACTATCTTCTTATTTTTAAATTTCATTTGATGTTTAATAGTCTATGTATAATAAGTGCTCAGTAAATATTAACTGGTAAGTATCGGCCAAGTACTATCCTATTTCATTCAGATTCTAGTAAGTAGTCAATGGGTACAATATGTAATTAGTTCAGCAAAATGAGAAACAATATAGGTCAGGCTAGATGTATGATTCAATTTAACACAATTATCATTTCCTTTTAATTTAGTATAAGGGACACTTGTGAAGAGTATTTCTCGTCCCCCACACTCGATTACGTGCACGAGAACACTGAGCCTGCCCTTCCTCCCTCCCTCCCTAGAACCACTTTGGCGATCTGGACGGTGGCCACTACACTGCTTTCTGCAAGAACTCAGTGACCCGAGCCTGGTTCAGCTTTGACGATACACGAGTCAGTGAGATTCCAGATACTTCGGTTCAAACTGCTACCGCCTATCTCCTGTTCTACAGCTGCCAGCCCTTTTCTATGCCTATAGAAAAATGCATGAGCTAGGAAATCGGTGTTTCCTAAAAGTTGCAAAACAAGCAATCAGAAACTAGCACTTAAGTTTTGCTTTGTTATTAAATTCTTGCAACTTACTGGCATCACTGTTATTTTTCCTTCTGACACATGTGCAACCTTATAATAAGGAAGTCTATAGCCAAGAAGATGGGTCCTTGCATGATGAAAAAGGCAGAATGGACACAATGCAAAGGTAATGGCCAAGGGCTTAGGAAAGCACTATAGGTTACATAGTAAATTCAGGCCTCAAAATTCAATGTTTATTAGGGTAGATTTTTATCAAAGTACCTCATAATTATATATATGTGCATACATATATCCCACAAATTATTTCCAAAGATACTTAATGGAACAAAAATAACTTTTGTCCAAGTGGCTCTGTGAGCTAAGAATGTGACTGAAAACTATCTAATTGGATAATTTAGCCAAGAAACTACATCTCTTAGACTGACTGCTGAACACGAACAGCTGTCAGCTTCAGTCCTCAAAACCCCTGCTTTCATCTCCTACTTGGAGTCCACCAGTGGTGACACCTTTCGGAGGCGCCCTTAGGATCTTTTACACGGAGTGTTTTAACTGAGGTAAATGATAAATCCTAAGCTCCTCCATTTCTTTTAATACATCACTCTGTGAAGATGCAGTTCATTTCGCAGTCATGCCTGACTCCTAGTCCTTTCTACTGCCCTTGACAGAATGAGTCTCAGTGCTGTTTCTTACTGTGACTCCCGACTCTGAGACCCGTAAGTGCTATATATATGCAGTCTGGGTCAAGCTGAAGGAAGAGTGGGATTGAGTCCTGATGCTAACAGGGTAAGCGAACTAAATTTTAAGTCACTATTGGAATAAAGTGTGCGCGCGCATAAAACCTATAGTTCTACTGTCCTATATTTGATAATACAAATTAAAGACAGAACACATACAGCATTTTAAATTATTTTTCTCGTTAGGATTTTAATGTAGGTGTAAATGAAAATTCTCATTTTAAAAAATTAAAGAAAAGTTTCCATTTATTTTTTTTAGAATAAAGATTCAGTGCACAAATACAGCCCGAAGCCGAAAGAAAAATAGCTTTGCCCTGTCATTTCCCTAAGAAAGCACTGCAGTTACTCAGAACAGGCCTAAAGAAAAAAAAAAAAGGAATCCTTTGAGTTCTAGGTTTCACAAAAGGACCACATATTAGGCTATGTGCATCAATCTGATGTGCAAGTGTGCAATAAATATATACACATACATTCCTATCTGCTTTATGTCATTCTAGGGTATTCACAGATCAAGCTGAGAATCAGAAAGGTGAAAAGGCCGTAATAGTCAGAATGAAAAGAAAGGATACATGGTTTTTAGATGAGTAGAATAATAATGCTTAGCTAGTTAATTATTTCAACTTTGGAGCAAACTCAAAACATTGTTTTGAAATAAGGGGTACCTCTAAGAAGTGTTTACTGTAATACTTGTTAAATGTTAGTAGTCAGTGTTTTTGATAATAGCACTGACCTGGAATATATGGTGACAGTAACATAGCTTTCACGGTCTTAGAATTCCTCTAAATGGCCAGCTGTAGCTATCCGGTATCTTCATAAGCATTTTCAGAGTTGTGTAGCTCAGCCTTTTAAAAGCTAACTAGCTCATAACCTACTTCTTCTTACGTGGCTACATCCGTTGCTCGTGGTCCCAAAGAAGTATAAAAGAGGATATAAGCTGCTGAAGATTTCACAGAAGAAACGGAGAGATCAGAAACTTCGTGATCATCAAATTTGAACCACCGCTGTCTTGCTGCATTTTTACAATAGGCAGTGTAGTGGCCTCCATCCAGACCCCCGTAGTGGTTCTGTGCCAAACAAAATAGAAAATCAATTCAAACTGAATTAAAAATATGTCAATAGTAATTTCAAAGCTTATGTTCTTACTTTCTTTCCTATGAGGTAAGAACCCATTCGAAACTTACTATTTTTAGTCTGTTTTGAAAGAAAAAGTATTCAGTTTAATGACATACTTACTGAAACAGAAAACAAGTTGTATTTTTTCAAGTTATTCTTTGGGCCAATAACATACTGCGACAAGTCAAGATTTTCTAGCGGAAAGTCCACAGATGTCTGCAGCTTCTGTTTCCACCTTCCATCATAGGAAAAGCTGCAAAGCCAAGCACCACAGCAATTACACGACAGATCAAAGACATCAGAACGAACCCTAATTCGTTTATTAACAATCTACATTTTCAGCCAGGACCATGAAATTCATTTCAATCACACACTCGAAATTATAATGGTGGAGAGCCCTCTTAAAAACATTTGGTTTCATTGCCACTTTACAAGTGAGGAAACTGAGGTGCATACCTACTGAGTGGCTTGCCAAAGTCAGACAGCTAGAGTGGCAGAGACAGGACCACACCTTTAGTCCCTAGACTAGCTAGACCTGTTAGACGCATCCTCTATAAAAGTAGGAAGTTCTGAAAACCAACATTTATAATGCCAATCACTGCAAAAGTACAGAGGAAAGACTGAGGAGAGCTGCTCAGATTTAAACTCGCACCTTCGGGGAAACGAGAGCTTGCAAAGGCAAGCACGGAGACGAGCGCCTGAAACACTGTCACTCCACTACGCTGGCACACTCTGCTCCTCAAGTACCAGAGCACTGGTGTTTTGGTTGGCGTGATATGGTTATTTCAGAATTATTTTTAAAAAGCTGAATTCTAAACCTTTAATATTTTTAGATACTCTCTTAAGAGTAGCAAGCAGCATTAAAAACTTGCACAGAACAAATGTGTAATCATTTCTGTAGTGTTTACCTCCACCGTCCTCAAGAAGAAAAGGACAACTGACACTATAAATTTTGTTAGAAAATTTACACAAGAGCAATTTGAACTAGTCAATGTTGAAATTAACATAACTGCCTAAGACTCTCCAGTACTACAAGATGAAACAAAAATTATAGCTCTCAATAAAAAGATAGAATTTTCTTTTAAAAAGTTTTTCAAAAAAATGACTCCACAGATGGATTACATAAAGACAAAAGAATCAGAGCCCAAGACCCAACACGCATTTCACGGCCCTCTCCCTTTACTGCTTGTACAACACGCCCGATGTTTTCCACTGGCTGGAAAAATCACAAAACTAAGCCTGCACTCAACAACGTCATCCTTAAAATTTTACTTAAAAAATAACACTTTAAACAATCATATAAAAAATAACACTTTAAACAATCATATTTCATTTTCAGCACAGGATTAGATCTTTTTTATGTTTAGTTCAGTGTTTGAAAAAATTTTATCTAATATGTTAGTTATACTATATAACATTTTGACATTTTAATATATTTCCCTGAAGTTTTGTAATGACTTAGAATTCTTATGTTGGAAATGGCATAACTTAGTTTCATGGACTTTTTAAAGACAGAATTACATGAAGACTGGTGCTGTCCTTTTGCTCTACTGCTGCAAACACTAAGCTGAGCGCAGTCTCATTCTTTCTGCCTTATTCCCTGGAGCTATCCTCACCAGGAAATCTTCCTTGGTCATGCTTCCTTAGTAGGCAGTGCCACAATGTGACCTGGAGTGAAGGATGTCCAGTCCCTTCATCTCAACTGTACTAAACAAGAAGAAAAATGTTTGCCCTTTACCGTTTCAGATGCACCAAAAGCACAGGTGGCAACTTCCAGATTTCTATCTTTTTCAGAGAATCCCTTCGGGCTCTGCAATGACTGCAGTAAAACCTGTTATTATCTGTGAGTTTTTCTTCTTTGGAAAATAACCTAAGGCAATCCTGGAAGGCAGAAAGAAGCAGCAGATACCCATTAATTCATTCCTTCAACACAGTGTCATTAGGCGTCTGTTCATAAATTCCTCTGCCTGGCGCGCGCAGGACACAACAGTAACTAGAACAAAACCATCCTTGCCCTCAGAGTCTGTGGTCTGGTGAGGAAACGGCACCGAGTGTGGTGCACCTGTGGCGAGGGAAGGAGCACTGCTCTCCTGAGGGCACACTCCTCTACCTGGGGGCCCAGGGAAGCCGTGGTGGGAGAAACGGCACCCTCAAGGAAGTCGGCACAGAAGGATCAACAAGAGACCTAAACCGCACTGCTGTGGTGTGGAAAACAAAGTATTTATTTGATGTCCCCATGTAAAGCAAATTCTTATAAAAAGCATACCTAAACTACAGTCAACATATAATTTCCAAGTTAACTAAAAAAACTTCTCTATAGCATCCACTGACAGACCTTGAATAACCTAATGCTATTCTTTTGGTTTGTACTGGGATGTGAAAGAAAAAAACCCCTGCGCTTTCTGTCTGTCTGTGTGGTAGCCCGGATTGAATAGCGGACTACATCGGTGGGGGGGGTGGGGGGGAGAACTTCTTCAGAATACAAACTTTTTAAAAGACCTATTATTTAGCAACTCTGAAAGCATATTTAATAAAAAAACTTTCGTATCTTTAAAAAAAATTCTAGTTTGGGGGATTTTTTCCTAGTCTACATAGGTCTAATTAAAACAATTTATGTGTGATTTTTACCTATAAAATGTTTATAGGGGTAAAGAACAAAAATAAATTGCTGAGAAAAGTGTATCTCTATCTGTATATAAATAGCATTTTTATTCCACAAATCATTTTCTCTCAGTTATAAACGTACCTGTAATGTACATTTACTTGTGGATGCTAGTGGGAGAGACAAGTACATGAAGGCCTCAAATGTCCTAGACTTTCTGTGACAGGTGAGGCACTGTACTGTGGATTTGAATTGACCCTGAAAAAGTGCAACAATAATAGATTCATTGAGCTGCTTGTGTTTCTGCCAAGCATATTCTGCTGCTTTAAAGTCATCAAGATGATCATTATTTTCTTCTTTATGTCTCTTCCGATTATCGGCCTAGAAATAAGATTTTTTAAACTCTGTATTAATATCTCAAAGTCAGCATTTAAATATAAAATTGAAAAATATACTAAATACAAACACTTTACAGATTCAGAAACACTTCAGATTCTTTTCATAAAGGCGTTCTAATCTCATTAAGTACTACAAAAGTCTAGCCAAAAAAGTCTCCTAAGAAACCAAAAACCCATTTTATCAAAAGGGTGCAACTTAGGGGAATTGCTTAATAAATTCTTACTTAAAAAGAGAAGACATGCCACATGCAGTTACAACTAGACAGGTGTGATTTTGTTGTCCTAGTCCCAGGGATGGACACACATACTAAATACAAATTCACATACATGTACATGTG
Organism: Carollia perspicillata; assembly: GCA_004027735.1. NCBI lineage: Eukaryota > Metazoa > Chordata > Mammalia > Chiroptera > Phyllostomidae > Carollia > Carollia perspicillata. The sequence goes on along the minus strand of PVKM010002444.1, from coordinate 53,955 downwards.
TATGTGTGTATATCTGTTCGGTGGGAGACCTCAAAGGTATCTGAAAGAGGGGGACAGCCTGGTGCTAAAAAGCCTCTGTAGTATTTAGACAGATTGGTCATTTATGTAGAGATACATGCCTCAATGTGGTTACATGGAGTAATTCTTATTCCAGGAATAAATATAAGAATATAACAATACATATGGATTATAGTAAGTAAATATATAATATGCAATAATATATAAACATAATAGGAAGTTCAGGCTGTCTATAGCTAATCTTTTATAAAATCCTGTTTCCTTTCATATACATGTAAATCACAACACGGTATCTCCAACTGTTTTAACACCGATAAAATATGGTAACACCTGGTAACGTTTTAGTGAGTAAATACAAATCATATATGCTTCGTTTCAAATATTAGACCTATGAGATTTGTGTTTCATAGATCCACACCTTAGTAGAAAGTCACTAGACACAAACAACCACCAACCATAATTTTAAATTACTGTAAAAATGATTACAGCCCTGGCTAGGTAACTCAGTTGGTTGGAGTGTGGTCCTAATATGCCAGCATTATAGGTTCGATCCCCAGTCAGGGCACATACAACCAATTTTTAAAAATTAATATACCAATACTTTAAAAAATGATTACAGTGCTGAGCAATGCTAAAGAGTCTTTACAATTTAGAAAAATCAAATTTCTCACTTTATTTAGATCTTCGTGGAGACCATCCATTAGGAACAGAAGTAGCTCTTGTGAATCTTGCTGGCTGTACCCTGCAAACTGGTCATTGATCTTCCCAATGGTGGTTTTAAAGTCTTTCGGACTGATATACCTGTACTGTCCTGTCCACAGTGCTTTCATGATTATGCCAAATTCTTCTGCCACTTCACCTTTATGCCCCAACAAATTTGACCTTGGCAAATAAAGGTACAAAAGCAGTATAGGAATTGTAAAAAGTCAAGGACAGTGGGTTCTGGATGTCAACATTGAACTATGGACATACTACACCCCTGCACTACAATGCTTATTCACAGGTTTACTGCCCAGTACTAACCAAGCCCTACTTGGATTACAGTCCTCCACCTCGCTCCTTTTTGATGCCAACCCTGCATTCTCTCTCCGTCATCAACAGGCCCCAGTCTGTGGCAGTAAGGTTCTTGCCTCCTCACGCTGCTCCTTCCCTGTCTGCCCTTTACCAATCACAGGCTTTTCTCTACATCTTAAGAAAAATGTAGAGTTACACTACATTTTTAGTGTAGTAAAAGTATTTTTGCCTTTCCTAATTTGACTTCTCTGGGTAGTTATATCACCCTTTTAACATTATATTGCAAAAAGTAAGAAATTTCTTTACCTGTTAATATCATCCTGGTAACAGTTTCGGTTGAAATAATCAGCCAAATGTGGAGCATTACATAGGCACTGCAGTATTGAGTTCATGTAACAAGTATTTCCTAAATTACGAAGTCCGGTGAGAGCTGGTCCAGATCCTCCAAACACAGGATTGAGGTTTCGAATCTGAGAAGCAGAAAGCCTTGTGATCTCAGCTTTAGGGTAGCATGTGGGCCTGAGAAAGAAAAAGTATGTGAGATGTCTTAGAATGCACAGCAAGTGAAAATAAAGTTCAAATTACAAATGGCAGCAAACTCCAGCATGTGTACCGTACGTAGTACACAGTAAACTTGTAAAGTGCTAATAAGGTGACTCATAAGCTACTAGGTCTTACAGAACATTTAATGTCTATGTAACATATTCTGTGACCTTCCCATGAAACAGATACCTTTAGCCTCTTATGTGGGTCCATGGTTCTTATAGACATGGTAAGATAGATTCTCTGCCTTCTCATGAACAGGTAGAGGCTTCAAGTAAAGAAGGCTCTTTCAAACTCCTTTAAATGATCCTGTGAAGTTTAGTATTACCAAATGTTGAACAGAATGCCAAAAAAGGGGTTATTTTTATACACACATAGGGGTGGGGGCAAAAGTAGGTTTACAGCTCATATGGAAAATAGTACATAAATAATAATACAAGAATAAAAACTCCTGTATTATATAAAAACTCTTGTGTTTTGCACACTCACAACTGTAAACCCACTTTTGCCCACTCCTGTATACTATTGTGGAGCAGATCAAAGGAGGCAGGAAGTTATTTGGATACTATTCCCTGAAGTCAAGAGCTCCACTGACAAATATGGCAGTCCCTAGCCACAGGTGGTTATTTAAATTTAAAATAAAATAAAATCCACCTGGCTGGTTTAGCTCAGTGGATTGAGCATGGGCCTGCGAACGAAAGTATCGTGGTTTGATTCCCAGTCAGGGCACATGCCTGGGCTGCAGGCCAGTTCCCAGCAAGGAAGCACGAGACGCAACCATACATTGATGTTTCTCTCCTTCCCTTCCCCATATAAATAAATAAAATCTTTAAAAAAAAATCCAGCTCCTCACTTACATTAGTCACAATCCTAGAGGAGAAGGGAGGGAGACAGACAGGGGCAGAAACATTGATGTGGAAAAGAAACACAGACCAGCTGCTTCTCATATGCACCTTGACCAGGGACTGAACCTGCAACCCAGGAATGTGCCCTGCCTGGGAATTTGCTCTGTGGGATGATGCCCAGCTGACTGAGCCACACCGGTTAGGGCTGAACTGTATTTCAGTCAGCTTTTTTTTCCTCACATGTGTTCAGGTATTTGTACTCATGAACTCTTTCTCTGTTCAATATATATAAATACATAAACTGCATATGTGATACTTTTTAAAACTGTCAAATTAACAAATTTTATTAAGAATAATGATGCAAGAAGGAATTAAATCTCACCAGTTTTAACAGCAAGCCCTAAAATCTAATTAGATTTACAGATTAAAGAAAAAAATCTCCACATAACTCCCTAATTGGCAGGGTAAATTCTCAGAAGTAATATGTATCAACTACATTTTTGGGAAGTATTACCACAGGGGCCAAAAAGAATGCCAGCTGAAATTCCTTGGCAGTCAAGAGGCTGTATATTATAAACAGGAAAACAAAGCCACTGCCATTGACAGCCATACCTCGGTACTCACTTGTTGGCTTTAAAACTCGTCAAACCCTGTACTCGATGCATTTTAAGGAGAAAAAAATGTTTGAGTGTTCAGCACTTGCTCGGGACTCGCCGTCCTTGCTAGAACTTGTGTGAGTCACGATGCCGCCCCCAAGAGAAAATGCTTCATCGTTCTGTACTATCAGTTACGGCACTCATCACAAGTTCCAGAATGAATGAATGACAAGTCCTGAGGTGCCGCTGTATTGACACTTCTAACCATTCCCTCCCCGAAAAGGTAAAGGACTTAAAAATTTTCACCTCCTAACCTTATCAGTCATGAGCCAGAGCCATTTGAGAATTCAAAAAGGCGTAAAGCCAGGAACACATTTAAATGAGATACTGTTCTGGGAAACTTACATGAACCTACTGATCACTACAGGGGAACAGAACAGCAGAAATGCAGTGAAGGAAAAGGGAACAGAATAAGGACTAGGAGCTGATACACAGTACGATGCTTGTTATTTTAGTACTATGTAAGTTTGCTCCCCTAGTACTAACTCAAAAAAAAGTTCAGAATTTGAGAGCTGCCCTAAGGTAAACTGAACAAGCCTATAAATTATGGTCCTCAAAGGGAGATTTAGGAAGTTTGCGAAAACTTTACCTAGAAGTCTATGGCATGGTGTCTTAAAATACAGTAACATATATACCTTTATATCTACATTAATACTTATGATAGTCTTCTCTGACATATTTAAGTTAGCACTTGGGGGAAAAACCAAGGACATTTCACTCCAGTGATTTCTTTTTTTCCTCTGTGGTAAATAACAATGGCTGGTATAGCCACCCATAGAAATTTCTGACTCCCTGACATAAATAAGCTTGTATGTTTAGAGTAACTTTCAAATATAGCAGATCATTCTAGTTTAGGAATTAGAATAAACGTACTTGTTTTCCCGATTAACTGCTGGAGTAAGTGCTGGCTTCCTCTTCTCTTCCTCCTGTATGGCCTGGGTTATATCTGGGGAGGAGTAGGAGCGCTTCAGTTTGGAAGGCTCCCTGTCCCGCTCAGCTGGAACCTGTGGCTTGGCTTTGTGAGTTGGAGGGGTGGAAGGAGGCGCAGGTGACGGAGCCATTTCCGGTGGATACATGTGAACAGTGTTGGAGGGTGAATGATAATAACGAAAAGTTCCAGTGATCGGGTCAAGAAACTTGGTTGGAAAAACAAGAAACAAAAACAGGTCAAAAAAACAATGACCATTACATGAACAAAAAAACTCACTCAAAAGTATTCCACTGCTAAATTAGCTTTTGGATTAACATCATTTGAATAGAACGGTGATAATCAATTCTGTAATTAAACTTCCAAAGAATTTAAGGTTTTAAAGTAACATTGTTTCTAAATGGCAAATGCCAGGAATGCTTATATATTACAGCCAGCATCCCATATTGGATATTCAGAAATCTAACTTGCTGTAATTAGAGAAATGGGCTATGTCCTCTATAATAAGAAACAGAACTGACTGTATCAGAGAAGATGTCGAATACAAAAACAATACAAAAATAGAGGTTTTAAAAACCTCTATTTTTAAAATAACACAACGATCATGTTACTTATTTCTGTGCTAATTTTGAGTTTTACCTTGGCCCAGCCTAAAGGCAGTCCTGGTATAATCCTCCCCATTTCTTCACTTCGTGCTCTTGTCAAAGGCTCTCGAGCCTAGTTTATTTAAAGTAAGAAAAACATTGGATTTTTCAGTTAAATTTTGTCATATACAAACTTAACCCACTTGTACCAGAGAACCAAAAGCCTGTGTTGGCTATCCTTACTTTTTAAAAACAAGCTCAAACATGAAGAATTATATATCTATTTTCTCAAAGCCCAAATATCATAGGAAGGGGGATAGGAGTTGTGTGTGCACAAGCCTATAATGACAGTGGTCTTCAAAAGTTTCCTAAAAAGACAAAGACAATTCTATTTCTAGTTATCAACCCCAAAGGAAGGAAAACATATTTCCAGACAAAAACTTGTATGCAAATGGTCACAGCAGCACTGTTCCTAACAGCCCAAAGCAGAAGCAACCCAAATGTCTATCAATGGATGAATAAAATGTGGTACACCAGCACAAGGAAATACCGCTTAGCAATACAAAGGAATCAACTATGGGTATACCTGCTACAACACAGACGAATCTCAAAAAAATTGTGCTAGATGAAAGAAGACATATACAAAAGACTTTACACATACACACATCCCCCTATATAAATTATATATATAAAATAGAAAATGATTCCACTTATACAAAATACCAAGGAGCTGTATCTATGGGGAGAGTAGATGGCTGCTGGGGTCTGAGGTAGGAAGAGGGAGTGACTACAATTGGCACAGAGATCTTTTTGGTGTGATGGTAATGTTCTATAATTGGACTGAGTGAATAACTGTTTCACAACTCTGAACTGAAATCACTGAACTGTACTCTAAACTGGGTTATATGGTATGCATATTATACTTAAATAAAGCTCTTAAAAACAAAGGCAGAGATGTTTCATAAAAGACCTAAATATTTCAAAAATTGTGATAAAATATACATAAAATTTACCATCTTACCCATTTTTAGGAGTACAGTTATGTGACACGAGTATATACACTGTTGTGCTCCCGGTCTTCAGAACTTTCTTCACCTTGCCAAACTGAAATTCTGTGCCCACCCCCACCATCCCGGGACCCCTGCCAATCACCACGCTGATTCCTGCCTTCATGGATTTGACGGCTCTAGGTACACTACATAAGTGGAATCATAGCTTTCATCCTTCGGTGACTGGCTTATTTCACTTAGCATAGCATAATGTCCTCAAGGTTGATCCATGTTGTACCATGTGTCAGAATTTCCTTCCCTTTTAAAAAAATATTTTATTTATTTATTTTTAGAGAGGGGAAGGGAAGGAGAAAGAGTGGGAGAGAAACATCAATGTGTGGTTGCCTCTCACGTGTCTCCTACTGGGCACCTGGCCTGCAACCCAGGCATGTGCCCTGACTGGGAATTGAACTAGCGACCCTTTGCTTCACAGGCCTGTACTCAATCCATTGAGCCACACCAGCCAGAGCGGAATTTCCTTCCTTTTTAAGGCTGAGCAGTACTCCATTGTTTGTAGATACCGTATCTGTCTATACATTCATCTGTTGATGGATATGTACGTTGTTTCCATCTTGTCACTGCTGTGAATAATACTGCTATAAAAATCAATGTATAAATAGCTCTTTGAGGCCCTGCTTTCAATTCCTTTGGGTATATATATATCCAGAAGTGGAATTGCTGAATCATACAATAAAACATAAGTATTTTTTAATTTCATGAAATGAATAGAATATTCATTTCATAAAATGAAGAGGACAAACAAGAAGCATATAATCATGTAAAAACAAACACAAATCAGCTACCAAACATTGCAAAGATCCCCTCAGAGAGTAGATCTTAAGATGCAGAATGAGTGGGGAGCACAGGGAGGGGTGGACTGGGATGGGAGTAGAAGAAAACTGTACTTGAACAACAATTAAAATAAAATTTAAAGAGAGAGAGAGAGAGAGATCCTCAAGAAAAAAAATGCAGAATGAATGATACGGCATCATTCACTGTAGTCTATCATTCATTAAAATGATAACCACATGGTTACAGTCCATGTTTTTCTCCCACCCAAGGAACCACTTACTTTATTTCTTTCGGTCTCGTCTGTATTCTCTCTAATAGTTCCAGTCTTTAGAATTCCACTTTCTGGCTGTCCTTTAATCTTAACAGGCTGTAAAATTATTAAGATTTCAGAAGGGGGAAAAACATTTAATTTTCCCCTAATATACACCTACCCATCACTAGCTGATATAAGCAAATCCATCAGACTGAAAATGTAAAAGAAGAAAAAAGTGAGATCTCTGAAAACTACACAATTTTACTATCAAAGCAGATTCTTTTAAATTAAAGGTGGTACAGCCCATGTGGCATTTCCTAATACTGAGGCTAAAGAACTAAAAAAACTCTGATAAATCAGTAGGCTAAAAAAAATGATGCAAGTCCCAGTGGGCTGTGAAGCTCTGACTTAAAATCTGTGGCGAAGTACAAGGTGCTGGTCATCAGTGTAACTCACCATGGCTTCTTCTGTTAAATCTCATATGATTCTGAGACCACTTGAAAGTGGTCATGTATCAAAAAAATAATGTATTAAAGAGAATAAAGAGATTAGAGAATTTTATAGAGTAATATTCAAAAGTGCAAAATCCCATTTTATATTATTTTGGAACTTATCACAGTTTCTTTTAAAAATTCACTTCAGTTTTACAGTACATTTAAAAAATAACTACAGTAAAGTAAAAAGTAAAAAAGGTGTATTTTAATAAAATACATTCTAGAATAAATTATGTATTTTGCTCCTTTTAAAAGGAGCATATAGTGAATGCAATCTTAACTTTTCAAAATGTTATAAGACAAATCAAACATTGTACGTGATAATCTCAGGGTTATTTAGACCTGTAGGAATACTTCATACCTACACTACTGAATGGCGTTCGGAAATATAAACATTCTAAATTTTTATGACTGCCTTCCTCTAAGTACAGCAAGATGGAAAGGAAGTGCCTTTGGACTCTCACTGCATTTGTGATCTAAGGCAAATTATTCAACCTCTAAGCTTCAATTTCATTTGTAAATTGAATACTTCATGGAGTTGTCATTAGGAGGAGTAAGAAAGATAATACAGGGAAAATACTGGCATACAGTAGATACACAATGAGTAATATTTAAATTATAAGAGCACGTAAGTTCTGATTTTCCTATAAATAAAGTATTAGTACATGGGCTTCATTTCCCTAACTTTGGGTGTTTAGAAAGGTGTTTGTATGGCAATTACATTTTTTATAGCTAAGGCTACCTGATAATTGTTCCCTGAATACATGAAGCATTAATAAAAATTGTTATATTTGGTATATGCCTGAACTGCCACTTGAGAAGCACAGAAACTAATAACCTGCAATATGGTGTTCCACCTTCCATCAAAATTTTCATACTACCTAAAATGTATTTCCATTTACATGTACATAAGTAGGGTTATAACTATTCCTGCTGTTATAGACTTATTTAGGGTTCAAAAGGGAAAGGCACTGTTAATTGCATAATAGAGAAAAAAATCAACAAAAAGTAATAGAGAAAAAAATCGACAAAAAGAAGTTACAGAAATCAAATTTGGGGGATAGCCCAGGGCAGAGAAAATCAACATTAATTGGGTTGTTGACAATATTCTTGATTACATGAACCAACAAACAAAATGACAATTTGTCACTAGACATATTCTAAGCATATACAAACACTATCATATAAATATTGGGCACCTAATTCCTGCACACTGAAAGAAAGATATTCCAGTCTAGTCTTTTGATGATTGTATATCAAAGATAAAAAGAATGTAGCTATTCATTCCAATTATTAAAAATATGTTGCATTTCACAGACACAAAGAGCAATTCCATTACCAACCAATCAAAGGAGAGTTGGTGAGCACAACATAGATGACTCAGTAGAAATCTATAACCCTCTAGAAAACTACTTAAAACGCCTGCCCTGTGTATGGAATGCTACTGGTTTCATGTTTTTACGTACATCTTATTTCACTCAGTTGGCAATTCATACTGTTTCTGCTTACCTTGCCTGAACTTGAATCTCCTGCCACGGAGGCAGGGGGCGCATCGCCCACTGACCTTTTTTGCACTTCAGGGGTTGGACACCTTTTCCCCTTATCATCTACAGCTTTCTTGGCATCGGCAGTTTCATGTTCGCTTTTATATTGTCTCTTTACTCCTGTTATTTCTCTGCCCCTCTTTGCTGAGGTTTCTTTATCTTCTTTATTGGCCTGTTCACTGTCTTTCTTTTCCATTTCTTCTTTTGCCTTTTGTTGCTTCTCTGTGATTTCATTTTCTTCAGCTTCCTGTTTCTTTCTGGCTTTTTGTTCCTGTTCTTCTCTCCTCAGTTTCTCTTTCTGTTCCTCTTGCTGTTTTTCTCGAAGTTCTTTTTCTTGTTTGTTTTTCTCCAATAAAAGGGCAGTTTCTGCATGAATACGAGCTTTTTCTTCATCTGTTAACATGGCAGTTGGAGGGGGAAGTACTGGCTTTGTGGAACGATCAGGAATTTTTCCATTCTGAGGAGACTGTTGCTCATGATCTGTGCTTTCAGATTTTATTCTATGATCTTCAGGCAATTTGACTGCCGGTTTTTTAGTACGATCAATCTATAACAACAAATAACATAATAAAACATACTTTTGTCAAATCCAGGAACTCAGTTCTTGAAATCAAGTCGTGAGGAAAGAACCACCACTTTGTGGAGACAACATCTGCCAAAATAGCTACTTGCAAATTACCCGATGTCAAGATTTCTCATAAGGCACTGGCACTCATTCCCTCTGGATCCCACACTCTGAGGAGTGCTGATGTGGAAGAGTTCATTATAAAACACAAAGCCTAGACCTGGGCATAGCCTTCAGTTCCACTCCACACAGTCAGCTGCCTTCTCAGTGACTTCACAGTGTCATGTATATACACCACGAACCTAAACAAAACCAAAACTGAAATCCACAATCTCCCCCTGCAAACACGTCTGTCTCGTGGATAGAACCACTAACCAAATACCTCAAGCTAGACAACGAAGTTTCATGGTGTCCCCTGCCCTCATGCAGTCTGATGATTTTCATCCTATATCTGCCCCTCCATCTCCATTAGCACCAACCAAGTCCATGTCAACGTTCTCTCTACATAGCTTCTCTTGCTCCCTTCTATTTCTCTACATTGTGGCCAAAGTAATCATTTTAAAACATAAAAATGTGACCATGTTCCTCAGCTATTTAAAACCCTACTTTAAATAGCAACTCATCATACTCAGATTACATCTAAAATCCTTACCATGGGAGTCTCACCTCTGCCTATCTCTCCAATCTTATCTCGCATCATTCTATATACACCAGCCATACTTTCCTATTTTTTAAAAAAAATTATTGGATTTATTGGGGTGATAATGGTTAGAATTACACAGGTTTCAGGCAGATGGTTCTGTAACACATCATCTGTGTGTTGTGCTGTGTGCTCACCACCCTAAGCCAAGTCTCCTTCCCTCACCGTTTATCCTCCTCCCTTACTCTCTTTTGCCTCCCACACCCTACTTTCCCTCTGGGAATCACCACACTGTTAACTATGACGTTTTTTCCTTTCCTTAATCCCTTCACCTTTTCCACCCAGCCTCCCCAAACGCCTTCCTTCTGACAACTGTCAAACTGTTCTCTGTATTTATGGGTCTTTTTATTTTGTTGTTAAATTCATTTTGCTCATTAGATTCCACATATAAGTGAAATTATAATGGTACTTGTCTTTCTCTGACTGGCTTATTTCATTTAGCATAACATTCTCTAGGTCTATCTATACTTCCCTTTAAAAAAATTTTTCCTCTCTGATGGCTAGTGATGCTGAGCATCTTTCATATGTCTCTTGGGTCCTCTGTATGTCCTCCTTGGAGAAGTATCTGTTCAAGTCTTTTGCCCATTTTTTAATTGGGTTTTTTGTCTTCCGGGAGTGGAATCAGGTGAGTTCTTTATATATTTTGGAGATCAAACCCTTGTTCGAGGTATCATTGGCAAATATATTTTCCCATATAGTTGGTTCTCTTTTAATTTTAATGCTGTTTTCTTTAGCCATGCAGAAACTTTTTAATTTGATGAGGTCCCATTTGTTTATTCTCTCCTTTATGTCCCTTGCTTTAGGGAACATCAATGAAGATGTTGCTGCGTGGAATGTCTGACATTTTCCTGCTGATGTTTTCCTCTAGGACTTTTACGGTGTCACGACTTATATTTAAACCTTTTATCTTGAATTTATTTTTGTGTATGGTGTAAGCTGGTGATCGAGTTTCATTTTTTTGCATATATATGTCCAGATCTCCCAACACCATTTGTTGAAGAGGTGATTTTTACTCCATTTTATGCTGCTTCCCCCTTTATCAAATATTAATTGACCACAGAGACTTGGGTTTAATTCTGGGCTCTCTGTTCTGTTCCATTGGTCTATGTGTCTGTCCTTATGCCAGTACCAGGCGGTTTTGATAACAGTGGCCCTGTAACACCCATTCAGTAAATGAGTGGATCAAAATTCTATGGTACATTTACACAATAGAATAGTATGCAGCAGAGAGAAAGAAGGAGCTCCTACCCTTTGTGACAGCATGGATGGAATTGGGAAGCATCATGCTACGTGAAATAAGCCAGGAGATGAGGGACAAATACTATATGATCTCACCTTTAACTGGAACATAATCAACAAAAGAAAAAAGCAAATAAAATATAACCAGAGTCACTGAAATTAAGAACAATCTAACAATAGCCAGAGGGGAGGGGGGAGGGGACAGTGGGGAGAAGGGTTTTCAGAAACTACTCTAAAGGACGCATGGACAAAACCAAGGGGGAGGGTGGAAGCAAAGGAAGGAGGTAGGTTTGGCTGGGGTGGGGGTAGTGGTGGGGGGAAAATACAGATAACTGTAATTGAACAACAATAAAATAATTACAAAAAAATTACAGGGAAGAACAAAGAAAAAAAAATTTCATCAAAGATGCTATGCCCCTTCCCAACTCAGGCGCCTTTACATCAGCTGTTCACCTAGATAATTCACACCACAATATTAAATCTTGGTGTAAATATCTCTTCATTAGAAAAGGAATGTCCTGATCCCTAAAACTAGCCAAGTCCTCTAATATGTACCCTCTTAATATCGTATTCTTTTCCCTAATAGAACTTATTGCGATTCTGATGGAATAACTATAATTATTTGTTTAAAAGCTTCCTCCCTCCTAGAATATAAGTTCCAGGAGGGTAGAGACTGTGCTGGACATGTAATAAATAAATAGATTGCTGTGAGAATGAATAAAATATTCCTAAGAGGTAAGATCCTAAATGTAAGTCCAGAAGTAAACTATCTAAATTCCTGATTTAATGAGATAAGTGTTTATTACCTCAATTTAACAGCAAACTAAACCTACAATATTGTTAGAAGCATTGCTAGCATAATTTTTTGAGAAGGCAGTTTACTAAACAAAAATGACAATTTACAAAAAATATCCGGCAGTAACAACCTGCATCGTGTTCTTATAAAATAAATTGTATGTTTTCCCACTAAAAAATACCACAGGAAGAAGTTAGTGAAGAAAAGTATCATTCTCTTGTTCCTCACTTCTCTTTTTTCCTTCACTTAAAAAAAAACTACTCTCCCCTCTTGTTTTCTACACTTGAGAAGGAAGTAGGAAGAACCACTAGAACATGAGGTTAACTATAAAAGGTTGAATAGAAACCAAAATCCATTTTTCCTTATCTTAAAAGCATTGCTATGACCACATTACTTTCAAGTTTAAAATTCTTTAAAGGGTTTCCTTGAGCCTACAGGATAAAGTTCCAATCTGACCCAAGACTCTCTTGATGCCTCTGGTCTAGCTTTCCAGTCTCACCCACGACCGGTCACCGTTCTCCCACAGAGAACTCCGCCCAAGCACTCACAACTACTCACTGGTCCCAGAGCGCGCTCTGAGCCCCTAGCCATGCAATCCTCTACTGTCCTTTCCATCCTCAAATCTTACTAAACTCTGAATGCCCAGGTAACAACTCCATGAAGACCTCCCTGATATCCTCAGTCAGAACTTGTCTCCTTGCTCTGTGCTCCAGTAACTATTAGAGCAATTATGATGTTCTGCCTTAAGCTATGGCTGATTTTGTACATATGAATACTAAAAAAATCTTATTGAAAAATGCTAGGGGAGAATTAGTTAATCTTCCCTTACATAAAATCTAGTGAAGAGAAAAATGCTGCAAATTTTTACTGTAGTATCTTGGTTAAAATTTTTTAGAGATTTATTGTTAAAACATGCCTGTAATTTACATATTGAATTCTAAGGAAACAGAACTAAAGTACTGTTTCAAATCCAAAATACCAGCATCACATATTTATCAACTGTAAACCAAACAATCTGGGAAAATATTATGGATTAAATAATAATAAAACCCCCACAAAACTTAAAAGTGCTCAAATTCACTGTGCTGATAATATAATCTTCTACTGTCATTGTCTGTAGTAATTGGATTGCCAGCTGGGTTTAAAAACCCTTTGCATTATCTGTTCTAATACTGCTGTGTCAACAGAACTGAATTATAACAAAAATATTTCATAGTAAAAATGGTACCAAAACATATACATTCTTTTCGCTGATATTTTTCTAAAATATAAAAGTTATATGTAAAACTTCATTTCTATGCTATATATTTAACATAATACTCAAAGAAAAGAAATAAGAAAGTTAAACAATTCAAGAACATACCTGTGGAAAGTTCTTTACTATAGGCACTGGCTGACTTATGGGTGAAACATCAGACTTAGAAGTAGCAATCGCTTCCAATGGAGCCGATGGAGTCGACGGTCTCATTCTCTCATCTCGGTCGTTTATCGATTCGGTATTTTCTTCCGCTGCTTTAGGAGGAGGTGGCATTTGTGCAGTAGGTTTAGAAGGAACTGATTCTTCCAGTGAGGGATACGTAAAGTTCACTAAAATCCCCAAAAGAATAATAATAAATTGAAAGAACAGCAAACCCCATAAACAATACTGAAATATCTCACTCATGTTATCGGTGAATAGTTAAATGTGAGCAAAATGAGGTGACAACAACAGTCTTAATAATCAGTCTTAAAGAATTAAACATTAACTGCCAGGCTATATGGACATCATGTATTTCCTATGCCTGAAAACAAAATGCTATCTAATAGCACAAATGCACACACAACTAAGAACATTATCCTGAGAACATAAAGTTTATTTTACTGAAGCAATTAATTGTAAACAAAAATTCTCACACACATACATGAGATAGACACCTCTTCAGTCTTGCCTCGTGAGGGTGGAGTGACTTTGGCATTGGTCGTGTACTGGGGGTAACAGAGGAGCCAGTTCTCATAGCCTCCTTCTAACACCAAAGGCTCGTTGCGCAGGATGGTTTTACTTTCCCACTATAAAATAAGGAAACAGTGTCTTTAACACGGCAGCTAAAACCACAACAAACCTGAATTTCGAAAGTGCTCTCTTCAAGATTAATCCTCTAAATGATAAAAAAAAACGAGAGCTGAATTAAAAATTCAACATTAAATGAAATAAATGGATAGATGAGGTTTTTACAACCACACAATACATGATATCAGAAGAAAAATAAGTTTATATGCAATAAAAATCATCCAAAACCTCACAACCCAGAGATACCACTTTAACATTTCACAGTTTATTCTTAGTTTTCTATGAGGAGTCATAGTTTTTAAACTTCACATTTACAAAACAATGAAACTTTTATGCTGCTGCTTTTCTCTTATTAACCTTTTATTAATAAAGAGCTAAAATTTGTAATTACCAGCTAATATTCTATTTCATATACACATTTACACACAAATATACACATACCAAAACTGAACCCATCACTTGAACACTTAATGTTATTTTTCCCAGTTAATTATAAACAATGCTGAGATAAACATTGAAGATTCTTCCTTACACATTCACACCCAATTAACTTCGTTAGGAAAAGCTCTGGAAATGGAGTTATTGAGCCAAGGCACATGAACATGTTAAGGCTCTTATATATTGCTAATCTTTGAAATGATCTTAAAAAAATCTTTATATTTCTGTAGGATAATTTCCTACGAGTAGAACTAATGGTTTAAAAGTTTGGTAGATGCTGCCAAATTGCCTTTCAAAAAGACAACACCAATTTATATACTTATCAGCAGTGTATGAGAATGCCCATTATAAATCTTTACAATTTTTCAAACTGGTGGACAAAAATGTTAACTTGTTTTAATTAAGCATTTATTTGTAAAGCTGAACATCTTTTAATATGTTTATTAGCCATTTATATCCTATGATTTATTTTCATCCTTTGCCCATTTTTCTATAGAGTCTGCTATTTTCTTAGTAAACAATAAACGCACTCTTGAGTATTCAGGAAAAGAGGTCTCTGTTGTACATGCTATAAAATCTGTCTTGACTTTTACCTCATTTATGATGTTTTTAACACAGATATATTGACCTTCCTTAATGGTATCCTGATTTAGGATTAAGATAATAAAAATACCTACCAACGCTTTTTCCTACTAGTTCTGTTTCATTCAACACATTTACGTGTATCTTTGACCAATTTGAGATTATTGTGGTCTGAGAAATAAGGAAGGGATCCTCTTTTTTTAACTTACTGGCTAGCCAGCCTGCTGTCACTAAAGCATTCGTTTCAATCAATTTTTTCCTCACTGATTTATTATGTTACTTTTATCATACACTAAATTTTCAACTATTTTAGGATGCACTTTATGAAATGTTCCTTCTGTAGGTGAAAACTCGATAAACATTGGCAGTTTTATATATCAGACTCTCCTTGTGTATATTTCCAGATTCCCTATTTAAAGTATGAACTGATTCAAGGCTTTTAAGACTGCCCTCCTGGGAGGCATGTTCCATCAATCCTACCAGCAGACTGAGTTTTATTCTTACCACATTCTCACCAGCATTCATTGCCATCATTGTTTAACAATTTAACAAATTAAATGGAGTGTTTTTGGCCCTGGCTGGGTAGCTCAGTTAGTTGGACTGTCATCACGACATGCCGAAGTTGCAGATTCGATCCCCAGTCAGGGCACTTACAAGATCAACCAATGAATGCACAAATCAATGTAATTACAGACTGATGTAATTAGTCTATGTCCCGCTTCCTCCCTTTACAACCAATCAATAAAAACAATATAAACAGCATTTTTATCTTGGCTAATTATATCAGTAACAATGGCATTCATTCTTTCAATTTGCATTTCTCTGATTACTATTAAAGTTGACCACTTTTATGATTTTATCATTTGCATTTTCTCTGCTATTTATGTCTGTACCCACTACCTACTTTACCGTTTTATCTGAAGTAATTTTCTTATTTAGTCGTAAAAGCTCTTTGGATTTTAGGTAGTCTTAAACCACTGCCGTATTTGTTGCAAATATATCTTTCTGTTTGTCTACTGTTTTCTAATTTTATGGTATTTTTTCACAGCTAAGTTTTAATTTTATGAAGTCAAATCTATCAGTCTTTTTTCCCTTATTGACCTCTTCCTTTGTCTCTATGTTTTTATAATCTAATTCTTCTTTTTCCCACATTTTTTTTTATTGTTGTTCAAGTACAGTTGTCTTGAACAACAATAAAAAAATGTGAAAATATAGCCCTGGCTGGTGTGGCTCAGTGGATTGAGTGCTGGCCTGCAAACTAAAGGGTAGCTGGTTTGATTCCTAGTCAAGGCACATACATGCCTGGGTTAGGGGCTTGGGTCTCCAGTAGTGGGCGTGTGAGAGACAACCACACATTGATGTTTCTCTCTCTCTCTCTTTCTCCCTCCTTTTCCCTTTCTCTAAAAATAAATAAATCTATTTTTAAAAAAGTGAAAATATAATCTAATTCTTAAAGCAAAAAATAACACTCTTGTCAGGTGTTTTCTATTTCTGAAAATTCTAACATGCTACTTTACATAGTGAAATTTACTGCTATTTGGTAAATCAAAATCTTTTAATCCAATTTTTAAAAAAATCTACAGCCAAAGCATAATGATTTTCTTGTCCTTAAGATAATAAGCTAGTCCACATACCTCTACCAACCAAAGAAGGCTTGCAATTATAGTAAACTAACAAGGAAACTTGCTAACCTTGAAAAGTGCATCTTTCAGACTCCGTAGAGTTGTTCCAATTTGTAAATCTTTTGTAGAACTAAACCAGTCAAGAAGTATCACATAATGCACATTCCCTCTCTTCTTCCATATGTCTTTAGAGTCATCTGGGAGGTTTTCTTCAATCCGACTAGCAGTGACTCTGAAATGTATTAACATTTGTATTGGGCCAAAGTAGGTAAGAGGTCCTAATACACTAACATAAGACACTGAGCTTTGTTCTCCAATCTGTAGCACACCATAGCAAACTTTGAGACAGATTCCTTTCTGAAGTCAGACTGTGTTAAGATACTAATTACCCTAAAATGTTTAACAACTGCATAATATAAGAATATATTTTAGTATTAGAGACTAAAATAAGTAGACACAATTTTGACCCTTTACGAAAAAAGGGGGACCAAACCTGAAATAGAGGGACTCATCTGAGCATCTCTCTCAGCCAAGTATAAACAATTGGGGGAATCACCTGGGTAACATTATTTATATTTCACTTCTTCATTACCTATACAGATAATTAATAGTTAATCAAATGCCCAAATATTTACTTAACACACATACAGCACTTACTATGTGCCAGGTACTATTCTAAATGCTTTATTCTGCATCTCACTGACTCCTCACAGCAATACTATAAAAAGTAGGCATTGTTATCCCCATTTTATAGATGGTGAAACTGAGGAAGAAAGAGATTAAGTAACCAGCTCAAGGTACAGCTGCCAAGTTAAGCCACAATTCAAACTCAGGCAATCTGGTTGAAGTCCACACTCTCAGCTACTTCGCTGTGTTGGCTCTTACATTACTACCTGTGAATATGATCAACTCTATGTTAAAGCATGCAGTTCACTTCCTCTTTTGCTCACGGAATTGCTGAGGTTCTTCCTAAAGTTCTTACAATGGGCCTGCCACATGGCCCCTCCCCCAAGTCCTATTACCTCAAAGTCTTCAGCACTATGTACTTTTATTCTCAAGTAAAACTAAATGCTTTAGTTTTAAAAAAATCCCATATATAATAATGTTGTTTATTATACATCCCATTTATGGTAATGTTGTTTACTGTAATATACTGTACCTGTATATTAGAATATACAGATAAAAATATAAAATATTGCCTCATAATAATTCTCACCTAATATATTGAGACCAGAAGGATGCTCAGTCAACAAAAAATGAGAACAACTGAAATGTGATATTCTTAAGGTCTATTCCTGACTGCAGGGATATATTTGCCTCAATACTCTTTATCCAAAAACCCAAGATTAGTATGCTGCAGAAAACACTTCGGAAAACAATAGTATCAAATCAGTATTACCCAAAGTTCACTCTTTCATGTATTATCTTCACACACTGCTGCAACTTTGCTCTACCTTGACTATTATTTAATATTTTAATTAGTTAATTCAACTGAAAGTGATCCTTTACTTAAATAAATTTAACAAGAAAATGTATATTCCCATATACATGGAAAAACAGCATCATATCCAATAAATAAGGGATAATCCTAAACATAAATAGATCAATAAATAATGCTATACTCACCTAGTAGAGTGCCATGTAGTAGTAAGAATAAACAAACTACAAGTGCACACCATAACACAGATGACTCTCACAAACATTAGGTTTTGTACAAAAAGCCAGACATAAAAAGACTATAGACTGCATGATTCCACTGATATAAACTACAAAAACAGACCAAAACCAATCTATTCTGTTAGAAGCTGGTGGTCCCCTGGGCAGGTGGGGATATGGGGGGTAACTGACAGGTGGCGTATGAGGGGCTTCTGCAGTGATGATGTTGTTTCTTGTCCAGCTACTAATTAATTGGATGTACACAGTATTTGAAAATTCACTGAGCTAAATACTTACATAAGCATTCTTATCATTTGAATATGCTGTTTTAAAACTTAAAACTAGACAATGAAGACATATAGTAATCACCATCACCTAGCTATAGACACTGCTGCCTACGGAAAGCTCTGAGGTGTGCTTTCTGGTAAGAAAGAAAGATCAGCAAGTATTAAAAAGGAATGCTAGCACCAAACTGAACTTCTTTTAATTAATTCAGAAAGACTGAGAGAAATTAAAGAAGAATACTTTTCTTGGCAGCTGTTCACTGTTCTTAGTTTTCGACCTGAACTCATGTTGAGTTTTACAACAGTCTAAATCTCACATTTTGGGAAACAATTAAACTCGAAATACAGTCACGCCTACTTGATTAGGGATTAGACTAAACTCTCGGATCTTGTATTTAAATAGTGTACTATTTATAAATCTGTTTAGTGGTTCAGGGTAGAGGAATGATAGAGGGAACGGCAGAGGCTGCCATGTTTTGGAAAAAAGTAATCATCGACCTAAACTATTCAATTAAAAAGTCAGATAAAATAAATAGCTACACAGACTGACTCATGAATTAGACAGCATATTTACAATGCATGCTAATTTTCAGCTCAAACATTTAGCAAACATCTGCAATGCACCCAATATTATGCAAACTTTATTTCCTAATTTAAGTAATGTATCTTCTTAATAATAAGTTGGTCCTAATATGGACCACAGATTTTATCTAATCCAAACCCATACACCAAGACCCAAAAAGATTATATAACACTCAAAACAGTGAAAACAGCCATGGATCTGGAGCTTTCCCTCAGTCACTATTGTGACAGTTTCCAATATACAATATATGTATGTACATAACTTTAATTTCATAGGTTAAAAACCTTATCAAAAAAGAAAATTTATTTTTATTAGGTCCTTATAAATGCCAGGAACTGTGCTAAATATGTATAAAATTTCTCATTTAAACTCCCCAGAACATCTGAGATAGGTACTATAATTACCCCATTTTATAGATGGAAACATGGGCTTCTGACTTATACCCTATACTCTTTCTTAGCTATACTGCTTCTTCTTCAAAAAAGTACTTGTGTGTTATTTTATCACAAATAATAGTATGGGAAATTCAAATTTAAAAAAACACTCAATTAGATCACAACTTTAGTCCATTTGGTGCATATACTTCAAAAGCTCATACATAAAAAATAGTACAAGAAATTAGTCTACAAACACCTGGGAAGAGACAGCACATAAAGACAGCTTCATTTGTCTTCTAGCAAGACTCCAAATGCCATAGATAAGAGAAAATAGGCAGACTGGAATGTCTTTTACACTATTAATCAGAAAGGGTGAGGTATGCCAGTAGGAGCAAAAACTGAAAAGGTCAATGGGAAGGAAAACACTGTTTTGTCACTTAGACTGGATGCTAATTATTAACATTTATCACTGTCCACAGTTTACCATTTTATCTAAATACATAATGACCCACCCTGGACTGATGGCTTCTTCAGGAACACTGTGAGAATTTGAAATATGGGAATCCTGATAATCCTGCATTCTTCGAGCATCCATTATAAGCAAGCTGGTATTTTCATCCATCATCATTGTGTATAGTTCCTTTGCTGTGACTGATCCTTGGAATCATGAGAGATAATATGAGTGACAAGTAACACCCAGTTCTGTCATAGTACTAAATACAGAAAAGCAGAGCTTTTTCTTGAACAGTGAAGTGTCCTTGTCACATACCCACTACTCCATCATACTATTTATCACCTTTTAAATTAGTACTACATATAACATGTGTTTTTGACATTTATCAAGAAACTACATAAATGCTCTATTAATAAAGACTTAAATAGCAAAACTTGCTGTTGAGTTTATAATTACTTCTGGTGTTGGTTCTGTTACTGGCATAAAATAAAGGAAATTAATGTGTGTATGTCATAAAAATATTGTTTTTAAAAATTAAGCCATTTTAACCGTGGCCAGGTGGCTCAGCTGGTTGGAGCACTGTCCCATACACCAAAAGGCTGTAGTTCGATTCCTAGTCAGGGCACACACCTAGGTTGTGGATTTGACCCCAGTTGGGGCATAGTATGGGTGTTGTTCTCTCTCTTCCTTCATCTTTCTCTGAAATCAATAAACATATCCTCAGGTGAGGATTAAAATAAAAACTAAGCCATTTAAAAAACGTCAACCAGAAGAAACATCTATGGCTCAAAAATTATTGAAAAGGTCTAAATCAGGGGTGTCAAACTCATTTTTATGGGGGGGGCACATCAGCCTTGCGGTTGTCTTCAAAGGGCTGAATGTAATTTCAACTCCTTAAAAGTTAAGTAGTAGTTACACTTATATAGCCTTAAAATTATTTCTGCCCTTTGAAGGCAACCGCGAAGCTGATGTGGCCCCCCGTGAAAATGAGGTCTACATTCTCCTTTTCAAGTCTCTAAGGGGTTTTACGAGGGCTATTTCAGATTTCCAAGTAGGCCTGGAGTCACAAGCCTGTTATTTGTGTCCCATGAGAGAGGCTGGCAAATGAGGGCCTCCTGTTTTCACTGGACACAGCTACACCCATTTGTTTGCACACTGTCAATGGCTGCTTTCACGCTACAGCAGCAAAGACCACGGGATCCCCCCAAGCCTGAAATATTCACTGTGTAGCCCTTTGACTTTTAGTCAATAAATAGTCGCTATACTGCCATTTTCCTCTTTCAGCTTGTACAAACTAAAGTAAAAGACCAAAAAGCACTACAAGTGCTTTTAACACGTAAAGAACTATTTCTTCGGCAGTGAGTTATGAGAAGAACATAGTCACAGTATCTCCAAAGCTAAGATACCCAGCTGCTAATAACCATTCTACTTCCCTTTCTAACCATCAAGATCATTCTGACAATAAAACAATCTAAGAAGGTCGAGAACAAACCACTGAGATGAATAATACTGAAGTAGGATGAGATACAAGGGGATATATGAATAGCAATAAATCTTAGAATGAATTGACAACAGCTGTTAGGAATGTACCTTACTAAGTTTATTTTTTAATTGTTGTATGGCAATATTTTAAAGAATTTATTTTAGCGTTACAAACAATTAATGTTTAAATTAAACCTTTTCTGAGAGGAAAGCTCAGGCAACTGCCCAAGTCTTATCCTTTAGGTCTACGTGTGTGACTAGAGCATAGACACCACCTGTAGATAATATCAAAATTACTGGTTTAGATTTTTTAAGGGAGTAAAGAAAACTTTTAAATAAGTCTTCAACCTAGAGTCATAAGTAGTAATAGCTGATACTTGCTAAACTACCCAGAGAAAAAAAAAACAGTGACAAACATAAACTGTGGTTTTGATGTTTTCAATGGTATATTATCACAAATAAAACCCATGATACAGAAATTCAGAATGTAATGCACTGTCAGTGTACTGGTATAGGCTAGGAAAACTAACATAGCTTGCATACAGATTAGACACAATATTAGAATTTCACTGTATAAAATCTGAAACTAATTTTGATTAAGATCTGAGTAATAACTAAAAGAATTCTTTCTGTACACACTTACCTTTCTTTGTGGTCTCATTTTTTTCATTCTTTTCACCATTTACCTATTTCGTAGAAAAAAAAAGCTTCAACTTTAATAGAAACAAAAATTTTCATTAAAAAAAATTCAACTTTTATACCTCATTGACACTGAAAGCCTAGAAAATGAAGGGCTCCGAGTGCTGGCATTTTACAAGCTACGGACGGACATGGCATTACCAAGCTACTCTGTCAGTAGTGACAGCTGAAGGAACTACCAGCATATCTGAATCCGATGACATTTCTTCAAAACTTTCTTCTGTTATTGGCTAAATATAATTTAAAAACATAGACTGTTACAGAAACTTACCATTGAATTTAATGAAAGAGTATTTTCTTACAATAAAATAAAAATTGGGCTACTCTCTAGCATGAACCATTCAAAGTGATGAAAGGGAGAATCTAAAATGAAATTGTAGGACTACTCTACCCAGCAAGGTTATCATTCAGGATTGAAGAAGAGATGGTTTCCAAGATAAGCAAAAACTAAAGGAGTTCAACACCATTAAAAAACCAGCAATACAAGAAATGTTAAAGGGACTTCTTTAAGTGGAAAACAAATGGCCAATAGTAAAAATAAAAAAAAGATTGAAAAGAAAAAAAAAAACCACTGATAAAAGCAAATATTTAGTACAAGTAGCAGACCAACCCAGTATAAAGCTAGTATGAAGGTTAAAAGACAATGTAGTTAAGATCATGTGTAACTATAATAATTAAGGAATACAGGCAAACATATTCACACAAAAGGTGTAAAATATGTCCAAAACATAAACGTGGGGGTTAGGAAAAAAGTAGGGCTTTCCGAATAGTATACAATTCCACTTACGTGAGTTATCTAGAGTAGCCAAACGCACAGAGACAGAGAATAGAATGGTGGATGCCAGGAGCTGGGGGGAGGGGGTTTGGGGAGTTACTGTTTAATAGGCACAGAGTTTCTGTTTTGCAAGATAAAGGTAGTTCTGGAGGTGGATGGTGACGTTTGCACAACAATGTGAATGTACTCAATACCACTGAACTGTGTACTTAAAAAATGGTTAAGGGGTTACATTTTATGCAACGTGTTATTTTACCATAGTGAAAATTTTCGTAAAACTGTAGGGACCCTACCTCCCTGTCTCTGGGAGGGTAGGAGCCTAATTTCCATAACTGAAAATCAGCACACATAGATGACCTGTCACGATGACCAGCCTCCCACACTAACATACTCCAATACTTTTCCATTAAGCTAATTAGTGTTTAAAAATCCTCCCACATTTTGTGTAAGCACTGTTGAGTTCAATCTCTCTCTCATATTTCAATAATCTCGAACAGTCTTCATTAACATTTTTATAAAAGAGCTTTTAAAATGCAGTTTTAAGCGAGTATCAATTTAAAAAAGTCTGCAATAAACACAGCTTGTTACATATGAATGTCACGGTAACCACAAACCAAAAACTTGTAACAGGACCAACTGAAGCTAGAATTTCATTTAATTCAATTTCTGATTTAAAGAAGACATAAAATTTTACCCTTGTTGCCTAAAAGTATGTTGTAGTGATATCTCAACTTTTCTTAAGCAAACAACCTGAGAAGAATCTTTTTATTTCATAGAGTAAGTCTGAAATACCTTCTGGGTTTTGTCTTGGGAATCCAACATGTTTTCCAAAGAACTCTTAGCGGATGTGTCGCCCTCCTCTCGTCCTGCTTCCTGTCTGTTCTGTCTCTGCAGCTGCTCTTCCTCCTGCCTGTCCTTTTCTTCAAGTTTTTTCCGAATTTTGGCTTCTTCATATCTAGTTGAAAAATGAGGTCAAAATGTCTTTCATTGCAAGGATCATGGAAAGTAAAGGAGTTTCCGTTACATAACACTAGTACCCTGCTTGGGTACGTATTTTCTCTTTCCAATTGAAATTTAATGCCACCACTGTTCATTATAAGCCACATCTTGTAAATTTGCCCTCTGTAGATTATTTCAAATTGCCCACAAATCTTGAAAAGAAAACCCTATGTTCTCAGGATAAAGCTGTTTAGTGCTCTTGTTGCGTTCCCTCCCACTAATGTCCACCTTTTACTGATTCAAACCTGCAATTTCCTTTTGAAAGGACTTAACAATCCTAAAACCCTAGTACAGACGACAAATAAGTGAAAGGCCCTAAAGCTCAAAAGACAGAGAAGATAGAGAACATGATCATTGCTACCGTATGATTAGGGAAAAACCAGGCAAATCCAGGAGAAAACAGTTTATAATGGGCAATCCAAAGATTACGAGAAATTCTATTCTACTGAATAGATTAACCGGCTAAAGGAGGGAGAGAACAGTGATTCTAAGGGGTATCATCCACCTTAACATATTCCACATCCGAGAGTAGGAACTGCTAGAAGGGATGAAGGGAATACAGTATTTAACAAAGACCATTTCTAAGTAAAGGCCACGATATACATAACTGTAATAGTTTACTAATCCAAGTATGAAAAGCATTAAGGAAAACACTGAACTAAAAATAGTTCCCCTTTTTATTTTGTTATTAGGGGATGTCTAAAAATCAAAACATACCATTTTAAATTTCTAATTATATGATGTCTGATAAATCAGTCATGGCAAATGCTAGAATCAGATTTTTTTAAACACATATAACTGCTGCAACCAGGCAGTTCAAAACTAGACTGAATACTTTCTTCCCATAATACTACAGTGTCCAGCAGAATATTACAACATGGGGCACAGGATGGATTATATTTTTCTGAAGAATCCTGTTAGAAACTTAGACGAAAAAAAAAGGGACCTGAGTGCTAAATGAATACATCAATCCTTACCTTAATAACCTATCATTCTAAGCATTTTTAAAACTTCAGTAAAGAATATTAATGGTAACACATGAACATAATATAAGTGATATAGCAAAAGATTTAATTCTTGTTCCCCATTAAAACAGAACGTATTTTTAGGAATTGGGATTTTTTTATGCACGATCAACATAAATACACATATTCTAAATATTATTTTGATCTTCAAAGTTTTCATTCTTTTAAAGATTTGAAATAGTCATGTCTGTACCTGAGTTTAAGGCTTTCAGAAAGTCTTTCAGCTTCTTCAATAGCTTTCTTGATGTTTGCAGGTCCAAGCATTGAATGAACGTAGTCCTAAAATAATAGGAAAACCGTCCTGTACTATTAGTGCTGGTGACTGCACACGGCTCTAATGCTAAAGACATTAAAATCATAGTACTTAAAAAACAGGAAAGTTTTGGGGGTGTCCAACCTTTTGCCATCTCTGGGCCATGATGGAAGAACAGTTGTCTTGGGCTACACATTAAATACATTACAACACCTAATCACAAAAAAAGCTCAATGTTTTAAGTAAATTTACCCTTTTGTACTGGGCCACATTCATAGCCATCCTGGGCCACATGTGGCCCACAGGCTGGACACCCATGGTGATGAAAACATTATTATGAGTGAATAAAGTATTTTTAAAAACTTTTAACCTACATAAATCACAGCTTGTTCTCTAAATGTTTCAAAAGTATCTCTTTATACCATTAGCATGGTAAAAAAAATTCCAGTAATTAATAGCTTCGCTTATTTGTAAGGCACCTTTTAGGAAGTGTAAATACTATTCTTTTCATTTATAATTAAGTGCCAAAAAGCTAAACTTTCAAGAGTATAATATACTTTGCTATTGTAAACAGGTTACCTAGTTTTATTTTTCTCTAGTCTCAGAAGCAGTAAAATAAATTGTGTATCAATCTACTGCACAGGATTTGTTTTCTTTTGTTTCAAAATGAAATGTTTTTTCTTCCACCTGTATTTTACAATAATTACTTGCATTCAAACACTTTAGACATAAAACAAGTTTTACATCCGAGGAAACCTTGAATAGCTAACAATCAAATGACAGGAAATAAACCACCAATAATATAATATACCTTTAAAGAGCACAAAGTTTTGGCACATAATTTACTAATAAGCATAATGAAGTTTTAAAAAACCACATCTCTGAGAGATCACTCATGTATTCCTGCAATCAGAGAGATTTTCAAGTCAAGGCTAGTTCAACAGGACAGCAGTGCAGTGAGACTGCGCCAGGTAAGTACTGGACTGATCTGCCACAACCTGTAAGTGTGACTCTGCAGACTGAGCCTACTACCACAGTTCATCACAAAGGATGTATTAATCCAAATTTAAAAAAGAAAGACCAGGTCAAAAATATCCATCTTTGGCTCATGGAGAGTCACCAAGAGCTCTGGATGGAATAAATCTGTTGGTAAGAGCTATCATGAGTCTCTCTATCTAGCCTAAAAATAGATCATGTTTTGGTTGAGTTATTCTTCTAGATTAAAGACTAAATTTAAGAAAAGGGCCGTTCACTACGTAATTTCAATGAAAGTATACAATTTGTTCAACATTCTGTCAGCTGAAAATTATAGTGGAAACTATAATTACTATCAGTCCTGATGATTGATAGATACAATGCTTTTTAAATAAAAAATAAAATCTAATCATTATGATAAGGTTTCTCTGATAAAAACAAAATACAAAGTAAAATCAAAAAGTATTATGACTTGTTATTAATTTTTTGACATAAACTCATTGAAAAGCCAGTCTATAAGCTCAGTTTACCAATGTTTAAATGCAGAAAAAATGGTGTGTTTGGCTATCCCTATTACAAGCTCCCCAACGACATCCCCTTAGCATTAAGGAGGCTTCTTGTCAATAATTCTCTCTCTCTGTACCGTTACAGAAGCACAGTTAAAGTAAGTGTAAGTATTTTCAGATTCTCAATAGCAGTCCTGGCTGCTGTGGCTCAGATGGTTGGAATGCCATCCCATAAACTGAAATGTCATGGGTTTGATTCCAGTCAGGCACATGCCTAGGTTGCAGGTTCAGCGTATGGGAGGCCACCAATTGACATTTATTGCTCCAACATCGATGTTTTTCTCCCAAACCCCCTCTTCTCTCTCTCTCTGGGATCAATCAATAAACTCTTTTTTTAAAAAGATTTTTAAAAGGAATGTCCATAGCACTGACAACTGGCACAATTTAAAAACCAACATCTAATTCTTATATACCTAAAAACATTTGCTTCTTAGGTTTACCCAATGGAACTTTCCTATTCCTGAACATTAAGATCCAAGCAACTCTCATGACCTCCCAAACAAAAACGTTTACCAATTAATATTTAGGATTAATTATCAATTGCCACAGAGAGCCTGGACCAATGTGGCTTAGTTGGTGGGGTGTCACCCTGCAAAGCAAAGGGTTGCTGGTTCAATTCCTAGTCAGGAATCGACTAGGAATTGCCTAGGTTGTGGGTTCAGTTCCTCGTTGGGGTGCATGTGGGAGGCAACTGAACAATGTTTCTCTCCCACATCCATGTTTCTCTCCCTCCCCCTTCTCTAAAAATAAAATTTTGAAAATGTAAACAAAAGGAGAATGAATGCCTTGGAGATTTAGCCCTGGATGGGTGGCTTGGCTGGTTGGAGCATCCTTCTATACACCCAAAAGGTTGCAAGTTCAATTCCTGGTCAGGACACACACCTAAGTTGCGGGTTCAGTTCCTGAAAAGGGGGCATTTTCTCTCCCTCACGTCTGTATTTTCCTTCCTTCCTCCCTTCCTTCCTCCCCTTTCTTCTTCTTCTTCGTTCCCTCCCCCACTCCCCCCTTCTTCCCGTCCTTCCCTCCCTCTCTAAAATCAATAAACATACCCTTGGGTGAGAATTAAAAAAAAAAAATGCCACTAAAAATTATCATTCTAGACCTGACTATTGTGGCTCAGTTGACTGGGCAAAGGCCAGCAAAGTGAAAGATCGCCACTTTGATTCCCAGTCAGGGCACATGTGTGGGTTGCGGGCCAGGTCCCCAGCAGAGGGAACGTGAGAGGCAACCACACACTGATGTTTCTCTCCATCTCTTTCTCCTTCCCTTCCCCTCTCTAAAATTAAATAAGTAAAATCTTAAAAAAAAAGAAAGAAAGAAAGAAAGAAAGAAAGAAAGAAAGAAAAACAGTTCTAAGACAGAAGCAGATGCGGAACCCTGGACAGAACAAATGAAATTAGTCCTTTTACTGAAAACCGGGAAGGGAATGACTGCAGCGTATGAAGTAATAGGGAGCTTCCTAATCAGAACAGCCACTTTCAACTAGGCACTCCCTCTGGTAATGCAATGGATAGTCTGTGGAAGCGGAAACAATCTCTTTTTGATTCTAATTTACTCCCAACCTTATCAGGTTTTTTTTTTTAAGGTAATTACAAAAAAACTCCCAACCTGGTCAAACAAACAAACAGAAAAAACTAACTTAAAAAAATAAAGCAAAATATTAAAAAGTACATAAAAATTGGCCCTACAACAACAGATAAAACATCAAACACCAAAACTACCAGTTATCCAAACCTGGAAATTTTTCAAAAATATTTCTTTTAGCAAATGCTTTTATACTTCTTTTTGAGCAAAAGGTACCGTGAAAATCATCAAAGAGCATGCAAAAACTTGTTTAAATTTGGACAAGCCTCTGTCTCTATCTGTAGGTAAGTATGCCCAAGAGGTGCTCCAAGGACAGGATCAATCCAGCCCTTTGTGGATAGAAGGATGAACCTCTAGATGCAAGGGGCCACCTTTCCAAAGCTAGATCTAACACTCCACACTATTATTAGCATACCCTTACTGTAAGAAACAACAGCAATGGTTTAGCACCACTGAAGGAAATACAAATTATCCTGTAACCAACAACCAAAGGAAATAGCATCGATCCCACTACTATGGAAATAAAAGTAAGGTCATTTCAAAGGAAAAAAAAAAGAATTTTTTTAAAAAAAACTTCTATAAGTAAATTTAAATGAGGCAAGGATATTCTGCCACCAGTGAGCAAAATAAAACTCTCAATTTTAATTCAAGAGTGGCTTCTCTATCAGACAAGAAATCTACGGGCAGTATTTTGCTATTATTTATTTGCTGGTAGCAGGCAAGATCATTTCTAAGAGAAGGTGGAAACACAAAATTCTTCCCACTGCTTTAACCCAGACTTCATGTCCTTCTTTTGCCTACTTCTGGTGCAGTTGAAAAGCAACCATTTCCCCCAGCAACATTTATCAGTTAGTCATCAGTTCTCCTTCTTCATTTACACCCCTGCCCCCATCCCATGGCTTCAGCAAAGTGAAAGTAGGCATCTGCTGAAAGGATCAAAGGCAAAATAACAATACAAATGGAAGCAATCAGCATTACTTTTGCAAATTGGTACCTTTATATGGCTACAATGTCAATGATATATTAAAAATTGTCACATAGTAACAAGTAACTAGGATAAATTCCCAGAAGTGGAATCACTGCATCATAAGGAAGTGGAAGTTCCATTTCTAATTTTTTGAGGTAACTCCATACTGCCCTCCACAGTGGTTGCAACAATCGGCACTCCATGAGGGTTCCCCTGTCTCCATATCCTTAACCAGCACTTGTTGGGTGTTGATTTCTTGATGGTAGCCATTCTGACAGATGTGAGGTGATATTTCATTGTGCTTTTAAGTTGTATTTCTCTGATAATTAGTGACATTAAGCATCTTTTCACATGTCTATGGCCATCTATACATGTCCTCTTTGGAGAAGTGTCTATTCAGGTCCATTGTCAGTTTTTAAATTGCATTGTTTTTTGTGTGTATTTGTGTTGAGTTGTGTAAGTTTTTTATATATTTTGGAAATTAAACCCTTATCTGATGTATCATTGGCAAAGATGTTTTCCCACTTAGTAGGCTGTCTTTTCACTTTGTTAATGATTTCCTTTGCTGTGCAAAAACTTTTTAGTTTGTAACTAAAACTTTGTAGTACCATTTATGTTTTCTTTTGTTTCCCTTGCCTGTGGAGATATATCAGAAAAAAATATTCCTATGAGAAATGTCTGAATTTTATTGCTTATGTTTTCTTCTAAGATTTTTAAGATTTTGAGTGTAACATGTCTTTAATCCATTTTGAGTTTTAGTCTTGTGTATGGTGTAAGGTGGTGGTATAGTTCTGTTCTGTTTTGTTTTGTTTTGCATCTATCTGTCCAATTTTCCCAATGCCATTTACTGAATAGACTATCTTTACCCCACTGTATGTTTCTGTCTCCTTGTCAAATATTGACTTTAAGGCATGGGTTTCTTTCTGAGCATTCTATTCTGTTCAATTGATCTATAGGTCTGCTTCCATGCCAGTGCCATGCTGTTTTGATTATGAGGGCTTTGTAGTACAGTTTGATATTAGGTAGCAAGATTTCTCCAACTTTGTTTTTCTTTCTCAAGACTGCTGTTGCTATTTGGGATCTTTTGTGGTTCTATACACATTTTTGAAATATTTGTTCTAGTTCTATGAAATGTATCATTGGTATCTTGATAGGAACTGCTTAAGTCTACAGATTGCTTTGGGTAGTATAAACATTTTAATGATGATTTTTCCTACCCATGAACATGGTATATGCTACCACTTACTTGTATCTTCTTCCATTTCTTTCTTCCATGTCTTAGAATTTTCTGAGTATACATCTTTTATATCCTTGGTTAAATTTATTCCTAGGTATTTTATTATTTTTGAAGCAATTATGAATGGGACTGTTTTCTTAGTTTCCCTTTTGGATAGTTCATTATCAATGTATAAAAATCAACTGATTTCTGGATATTCATTTTGTGTCCTGTTACATTACTGAATTCACTCACCAGTTCAAGTACTTTTTTGGTGGAATCTTTAGGGTTCTGTACATATATTATCATGTCATCTGCAAATAATGAGAGTTTTACTTCCTCCTTTCCAATTTGGATGCCTTCTTATTTTGCTGGTCTGATGGCTATGGTTAGGACTTCCAGTATGTGTTGTGTAAGAGTGGTGAAAAGGGACATCTCTCCTTATCCCCAATCTTAAGGGAAATGCTTGTAGTTTCTGCCCACTGAGTATAATGATGGCTGTGCATTTGTCATACATGGCCTTTATTAGTTGAGGTGTGTTCCCTTAATTGCCACTTTGCTGGGAGTTTTTATCATAAGTGGGTGTTGGATACAACCACCCATATGTCCACTGAGGTATTATTTACAATAGCCAAGATGTGGAAGTAGCCCAGGTGTCCATCAATAGATGATGAATAAAACAATACACAATGGACTACTACTTGGCTGTAAAAAAAGAAGGAACTCTTACCCTTTGCAATAGCATGGATAGACCTGGAGAGCATTATGCTAAGTGAAACGAGCCAGTAAGAGACAAACAAGTACCATATGATTTCACTCTTATGGGGAATCTAATGAACAAATGAAATAACTAAAGAGTGACAGAGTCATAGACAGAGAGCAGGCAGACAGCTGTCGGGGGGCAGTGGTCAAGAGACTGAGCAAGGATAAAAAAAGAAAGAGAAAACTCATGGCCATGGACAACAATGTGGTAACTGCCAAGGGGAAGGAGAGGTGGAGGGAGGTGGAGGAGGGCGTAGTGGGACTAGATAGTGACAGATGGAGACTTGACTTGGGGTGGGGAATACACAATACAGTGTACAAATGATTTGTTGTAGAATTGTGCTCCTGAAACCTATAATTTTGTTAACCAGTGTCACCCTAATAAATTCACTAAAAAAACTTTAAACTTTTCACATTTTAAAAAAGTGACTAAACCTTGAATTTTGAAAAAATACAGTAACAGTCATATTTTTTATTTAATGCATAAATAAATGAATAGTTTTATTTGACCTGGCAATTATTTATCATAACAAAAACTGATCATGAGTCTGTATGTTGCTATGAACTTGTACTACTACAAGGCAAATTAAGAATGTGTATATAGCCCTGGCTGGTGTGGCTCAGTGGACTGCCAACCCGCAAGCCAAAGAGTTGTTGGTTCGATTCCCAGTGAGGGCACATGCCTGGGTTACGGACCAGGTCCCTACTTGACAGTGCACAAGAAGCAACCACACATAGATGTTTCCCTTCCTCTTACTCCCTCCCTTCCCATCTCTCTAAAAATAAATAAAATCTTTTTTTAAAAAAGGATTTGTATATAGTGTGTGTATCTACATGTTTGCAAATAATGAAATTAAATCTTCAGTTTGCTTTTACTACCTGCATAGGAGTTTGAACTTGATGCTACATAATGTCACCTAAATTACAGTACAGTTAAAACCTTTAGAGGAGGTAATTCCATTGTGCAAAAATAACTTAGCAAATAAAAATGCGTAAATAAAAAGTACCTGCTGTTCCTTGAAATCAGGCCTTTTTTTGATAAGATTATAAACAGTCACGTATTTCATATATAGTACGTAGGCCCTTTCCTCATCACGATCTGTTCTGCTTTCTTCTGCTGTCTTGAAGATCTTCACGGCACTCTGTACATAACTTAAAATTAGAGAAAAAAATAAAACACGACATCGGGGGTAAAAATCATATGTAAAGTCCACAGAAAATGTTGATAAAATAAATTTTGTAATTTAGGCTGCACTATTTCAGAACTGATACTAAGTTAATGAAAGTTGGGATGCACCTGAAAATTTCCCTTATGATACAAGTGAAAACACATGTTTCATAATAGTAGTTTATATACCACAAACTGTTCAAAATAAAATGCATTCTGAGTCCAGTTTTAAAAGACTTGCTACAACAGGTAATTCTGAAGCAAGTGGTCCTCAGGCAACCACGTAACAGTCACACACTCTGTAATAAAAAAGCTAAAATCTTTATTATTTTAATGTTAAAACAAATATTTTCAATTCTCCTCACTTCTTTCTAACCATAAAGTACAGTTCTCCCCATCTAAAAACCCAAGAAATTAGGGAAAGGAAAGGGAATGTGAGTTCAATCTTTTTATTTGGTTAAGGTTTTCTACAAAATGGCTGAACTGCACTCTGATTCACTGGTCCTAGAAGAAAAAGAGACTTAAAAGTCCAAAAATATATGATCTTAAAATTTTGCTTCAGTAAAGTGAGGATTCTGTGGCATTCCCTCTAAGGATATATTCCTGGTTTGACAAAGCGAATTAATAAAATAGGTGTTTCTGCCAAGAATAATTCATACACTTAGGACTAAAGTTTTGGCGACCAAGTTATAGTGCCAATGCCTACATACAATCTGCTTTATCGATATTTGTTTATACAAAGCAGAGCATTTTGTTTTCTATATTTTCAAACTGTGCTCCAAGATTGAGACGTGGATTAATGATGAAGTTGGTCAGGCCAAGGAGCTAGACCACCACTCAAAAAAAAAAAAGGGACAGAGTGGCATTTAGGGCCAAATATGTCCTACACATGGGTCATTTATTTCGTCAGTGTGTGTGCCCTGCCTCACATGATATCACAGTCCTAGGACAGAGGTACATCAAACTAAAAGTAGTAAGGAGATTCTCTAGAAAAGCGCAGGAGTGGGTTCGTTTGGGATCAAACATACCATTTTTTAGAGGATTCCATTTATCTCCAGCCAGGGAACATCTATTTTCCCCAATTTCTAACTTTTGCTTGCTTCAAGCCTGGGGTGTATGTCTAGCTAGACCCACCTTTCTTTCTGAAACTCTCTTTGCAACTCTGTATTACATAGATCAATAGATTAAAAGTTCATGTCAAATTAACACTTTGCTGAATACTGGCTAAAAAAATATATATCTTCCCTTTTTATCAAAGTAAGACTATGCTAAGACCATCTCTTATATATGAAATACACAAGGATAAAAAATTTTAATTAAGAAGTATTTTTATACTGTTTCATAAAAAGATATTAACTGTGGCTGAATGATCTTTACAGAAGCCTAAGTCTTTACCTCTTAAAAACTTATGATCTATATACTGTCCAGAAGACAGATAATATGCATATTAGAAAAATATATATGTACTCTGCCAAGATAAAGTTATGAACTTATCTAAGGAGGTCTTACTTTATTTATGAGATGATGCCACTGTTCAAATAAACTTTATATTTACTACTCACCTAACTGATTTAAGAACATGGAAATGAACTAAAAATTAATATATGGCTCAGTTAAACTAGCAATGGACACATACTTCTTAGTGCTTATTTTTTCTGGTTTAACTTCTGTCTTCTTATTGAGGTCTTTTAGTGAAGTACTGAGGTAGAGTTCTTTAGGAACTGAAGCCACGGCAGGCATGATGAATAATCTTTACTCTTCCACTTTCGCAATGGATGGTGTACTTCATGAAAAGTACTTCTTTTCTGAAACAAAATGAACACAAATAATTCCACTAGTTTTTCTTGATAACAATAAAATAGCTGAGCAGACAAAAAATAAAACTGCTAACTTGTTTCCTTTGCTAATAGAGTTAATTAAATTATCTTGAATATATCTATTCTGGGAGTTCAAGATATACAGGGTATCAATAAACAATTTCACTTCCCCCCAAATTTTCATTAACTAAATGAATTACTGTTTGTATCATTTTACCTTAAGTATCAGGAATTGTTCCTGTCAAAGGAACTAATAATAATAATAGTAAGAGCTTTTATGTTTTTTCTTTTGTTAAGTTGACATTAATGTATATAGATCACAAATAGAAGGAAGTTTCATTTAGAAATATTTCTCTTTCTCATTCACGTCAATTTATAAAAGGGAACAAGCAATGGGCGGGGGGATGACAGGCAGGCAGGGGCACTCTGTATGTAGCTAAGGACATCTGAACATGTTTCTGGCAGAATACAACAAAGCACTTCGGTTTACTCTGTAAAGGTCATTGATGTTGCATGACATTTTTCATTTCCTCATCTGCTTTGTTAAATTGTGACTAGGGGGATGGAGGAGGTAGTAAACAACACGAAAACAAGGAGCTAGGTGTGTACCAACCACATTGTGTGTGTGTGTAATGTGCAGGGATCATGCTCAGATGGGGCAGAGCAGGGGAGGGCACTGAATGGGCAGTCTTGGTTTAAGATCATAAATGTCACCAAATGAAAACTTCAGGAACCCAATTAAATTTATATGAGGTCTTTGGTTGTGAAGAACTAATTACAGCTTGAATAAATATCCACTTTAATATGTTTAAAGATTATGACTTTTTCCTATCACTTATTTTCACTGTCTCAATGCCTTTGATGCTATCAGTTCACTATTATGAGATGAACAGATATCAATGAACATCTAATTCTAAAAACTGAGTAAAGTGTAACTTTGGGGGGAAGGCTTCTGTTCACCTATGTGAAACTTCAAAAGCACCCCAATCTGCTTTTGATTCTAGTCGTATTTTTAAAAATACTTTATTTATTTTTAGAGAGAGGAGAAGGGAAGGAGAAAGAGTGGGAGAAAAACATCAATGTGTGGCTGCCTCTCACGTGTCCCCCACTGGGGGCCTGGCCTGCAACCCAGGCATGTGCCCCGACTGGGAATCAAACTGGCAACCCTTTGCTTCACAGGCCTGTGCTCAATCCACTGAGCTACACCAGCCAGGGCTCTAGTCATATTTTATAATAGTAAAACTTTCTGATTTCTTGACACTCATCCCTTCTAACCCTGTGCCTTTAATCTGCTGACTTTTAGTCAGCAAACCTAGCTATTTTTCTCCAAAAGTCATGTTTTTATAATTCTCATTTTTTCCATGTTTGCTCCATTTATCTATAAACACACATTTAACCAAACACTTTAATTAGTAGCATCAGACTTATGCATTTAAAAACAATGACCTCATATGTAAACATTTTCTACACTTTCCCTCCATTTTGTGTTTGGTGTCTAAAGCAATAATGACAGGGAAAAAAGCCCCTGGACCACCCCATCACTGACAAAAGGATTAATTAATGTTAAACACATCCTTCTAGTTAGGTATCTAACTTATCAACAACTCATCACCACAACAGCTAAGAGCATCTATTAAGGAAAGAGTATGATAGGGATTGCTTGGATTTCCTCATACTCCCATACTTTTAGAGACAACAGCAGCATTTGAGTATCTTATCTTGCAAAAAATTCCACTATGTTACATGATAGAGTTTAGCCAAAGAACATACATAACCTGCCTGCCCACACCCACCCCCTCCTCGCCTCCTGCCCATCATCGCAATGCTGAATGAAAAAGGAATGCACACTACATGACACCATGTTTATGACGTTCAAAAACAAACTACACTGAACAATATGTTGCTTAAAAGTACAAATGAGGTAAACCTACAAGAAAAACAGAAGACAATAAATGTAAAATTCTGGGGAGGCAGAAGATGTAATCAGAGGCCTACACAAGAAGCATCAGCAGTATCAGGAAGGGTTTATCTCTCGAGTTGGGTAGTACACTGACAGGGGATCACAGGTGACCATTTTATTATTGTGCTTTATAGCGTATAAGTATATAATGTCCTTAACATATATTTCATTAAAAATTTTTAAAGAAAGCCATAAGTATAACAATACAAGTATAAATAAAAATATGCATTATATATAAATATGAAAATACCCACGGAAATGTAAAAGTTACAGGGGAAAGAAGCAAATGCAAAATATGATTTTTAAATAATGATTTTAAATGACTTATTAGAAGAGCCTCACACACACACACACACACACACACACACACACACACCCCTTTGTGGAATACAGTTTTCATACAACAGTGGTGTGAATGGAAGCAAGAGCACAAGCATTAAGGAATAAAGAAATGGAAGTAGATTGTAGATAACTTTAAAAAATGGCAATAAAGGAGAGAATGATGGGATGGAACAGAATGGTATTCCAGAAACATGATTTCTACTGAAACGTAAGCAGGAGCAGTTGAGGAATAATACCTTTGACTAAGAGAAGGTAAGGTCAAGAAAGTAACTTTTTGGGAAAATGCTTAAGGAGCCTGAGCCCTTAGCGATACCACAGCAGACAGTACTGTGGCAGGAGGCAGGGGATGCTGGAACTTGGACTATTAATGAGGGCCAGAAGACGGTAAGAAGGTAACAGTAAGAGTTATCCCTGACTTTTCTGCATCCAACGGCTCGGCTAGGATCTTAAGCTTATTCAACCACAGAAAGCTAACATTTGCAAAGGCCAGCTCATCATATGTAATTCCCAAAAAGCTCAATCATTTTTTTTTTATTGGTGACACTACTAAGTGTACTAAGAGAAGGACTAAAGCCAAAGTTAAGCAGAGTATCCAAGTACCAGTCTGATAGCATCTTTTTTCCAATTCTAGTCTACATCTGGGTCATAAGTACTCCTTGTCCAACCACAGAACATATGTTCACAAAGTCGGGTAGAGTCTATTTTGTTGATTCAGGACCATTAGGTTTCTTGGCTGTGAAAAGAAAGCTACTGATTTGAACCTTCTAAAGTGAAGGTCTAGAATATGTTCTTAGTTGAATCTGTTTCTCATGATTACCTTTAAAACTTGAACCATTAAAAGACAAAGGATATAAAAACTATAAATGCTACCTACCTAGGCAACTTGATATCATAAATCATTAGCTATTTCAAAGTTAAATTCAATCATTCATGGATATTCTGCTGTATGGAAGACACTGTTTCTAGGAACTTAAAGATCAGATGTGATCTGCTTCCTCACAAAGTTTGTTGGTTTAGGGGTATTTCATTAAAAGATTTTATATATTTATTTTCAGAGAGAGGGAAAGGGAGGGAGAAAGAGGGAGAGAAACATCGATGTGATAGAGAAACATAAATCAGTTCCCTCTCACGTGCACCCCAAGCAGGAACCGAACCTGCAACCCAGGCATGTGCCCTGACTGGGGATCAAACCAGGGACATTTTGCTTTGCAGAACCATGCCCAGCCAACTGAGCCACACCAGTCAGGCTTCCTCACAAAGCTAATGTGAAAGAGAAAATTGTAAGCAGTAGTAGTATAAAATAGTATGATACCAAATTATAAAGAGTTACAAGTAATGTACAGTAAGAAGAACTAAGAGGGAAAGTATGAGTAGAGGAATCTTGGGAGGCATCAAGGGAGGAGAAAGCATTTATGTGTTTTGGTGAGGACATAGTATGGAGAACATAGTATGGAGAATGAACAAGGATCTACTAAACACTAAAGCCCAAAAATATGCTCTAGGAACAGAAAATGGAAGGCCCTGAATGTCACAATAAAGCGTTTATTTTATTTTCTGTAAGTAACAGAGAGCCAAAGCAGAGTTCTAAGAAAGGAGTTATGTGATCCAAACTGACAACAGTACACAGGCTTTAAAAGACTGAAGAAAAGGAAGACACTAGTTACCTATCAGAATGATCCTAAGGAAAGATGATGAGGGTCAGAACTAGGGCAACAGAGATGGAATAAAGGAGGCAGATACAACAGACACTGCAAAGGTAGAATGGCAAGACTTGGCAAATGATCAGACACATGGAGGGAAAGTACAGGGATAAGATTATGATGACATCAAAGTTTCTAGAGAGGGTTTCCAGGAGAAAGATTGTGCTTTTTTAAAGTCACCTTTTCTGTACTTATTTAATTTTTGAGAAGTGAAATAAGTATGTTTCCCTGATAATGTCATCAAAGGACCACAGTTGTTTCCATTTTCATTCACAAAATTGTTATACCGTCAAATAAGATGCCAAGTGTTAAAAAAATACAGCATTGTCATTTTTAAAAAGATTTATTTATTTATTTTCAGAGAGAGGGTGCTGGGTGGAAAAGGGGAAGGGATTAGCAAAAAATAAAAATACAAAACAAAACTCACAGACACAGACAATAAACGGTACGGTGATGACTGGAGGGAAAGGGGGATGGGGAGAGGTAGAAGAGGGTAAAGGGGGGATAAATGATGATGAAAGGAGACTTGATTTTGGGTGGTGAATTGTTTTAAAGCAATTCTAAAGCATTAAGAAGGCCCAAACCTTTCAAGAAATAAACATTGCTAAAAGTTCTGGTATTTTCTGAGCATCTGCTATGTGTCTAGTACTGTGCTAAATGCCTGAGAGCAGTGTTTTTGAAAAATCCATTTAGAGCCCGGGCTGGGTGGCCTCTTGGTTGGCACATCAACTGTAGACCAAAAGGTTGAGGTTCCATCCCTAGTAAGGGCACAGACCTAGGTTGCGGGTTTCAACCCCCCGTTGGGGTGTGTATAGAAGACAACCGATAGATTTTTCTCTTTAACACAGATGTTGCTCTTCCTCTCTCTCAAATCAATAAACATATCTTTGGGTGAGGATTTACTTTAAAAAAAATTAAAATCCATTCAGAAGGTCACAATCAACTTTTAAAAATATAAAAGTGGAGGAAAAATATGAGAGCATGTTATACACAGTTAAGTATTATTCATGAAAGTTTAGTTTTGGTTATGTGCATGTATGCATATTTATAGAGAACACTGGGTT
This sequence comes from Carollia perspicillata, assembly GCA_004027735.1. NCBI lineage: Eukaryota > Metazoa > Chordata > Mammalia > Chiroptera > Phyllostomidae > Carollia > Carollia perspicillata. The sequence goes on along the minus strand of PVKM010002444.1, from coordinate 14,538 downwards.
GAAATGTAAGACATAGTTCTCACTACAATAGGTTATAATAGAAAAAGTGTAAAAGTCCTGCAGAGCAATGCTACTCTAAGTGTGGTCCATAGGCTAGTGCAGGTTGGGAAATTTTTTGTTACCAGACTGTGATAAAATACAAAGTGTATGACAATGTTAAACACACCGAACTTTTCATATGAAGAAATAATTACATTTTAGCACAAGCTGCAGGCCTGTAACAGAAACTGACTACTTTGAGGAACATTGCTCTATGGAATAAAGAGGGTATCACGGGACTTCTGATCACAAATATCTTAGTTTAGTTACCAAAACCAAGCCAGAACTAAGTAAAAGGCAACATATATTAGTATGTGACTCCAGTACCTAGGAAGTCAGAAGGAGGGGAAATTCTATGTAGCTTGTGTGGGGTAAGGGGGGAGGCTCCTTCCAAGCCAGAGTGCACTCTCCTCATTTGTGCTGGTCCCTCATCCTTCAAGGCCCAATTTAAATTTCACCTCTTCCATCCTTGATTGTCCCAGTTTTTGGAGTTCCTTTCTTGGTCTAAATGCTATAGTTCTTGATATATGTATCATTTCTTTAGCACAGCATATGGACCAAATGACAATTGTGAGTATGCTTCAAGGCCCTCATACCTCATAAGCATGCAGTGCTCATGATGATGTGATGAGATAAAGTCAGAAACTGGCCCTAAGGAGAGGACACAGCTATGAACAACTTGAGAAATGAGGGCATTCTACAAGAGGAAACCCACAAAAATAAGAAATTAGTATGGGAAGGCAACAAAAAAAATAAGGAATACTACAGGGATTATTGGGAAATGATCACTTTGATTAAGGGATCATACCTTCTCTGACATGCACCACTGTAGCACCTATCCAGTAGTCCTTACAGTCAACACTTAACTGTTGGCCAACAATAAATCATATTGTAGGTAAGGAGATGGAATCACATTATGGAGGACTCCTGAAGCCACGCAGAATTGTTTATATTTAATTCAGCAGGCAATGAAAAGCCAGTTCTTGAAGAGAAAAAATGGTATCTCAGAGTGGATCAAAGTGAGGATTTGCAAGATGGAACTGAAGGAAACAAGAACAAAGGAATACGTAATACTTTGGTAAAGAATAACTAGCAGGCCACTGTAAAAAAAAAGAACACAAAAAGGCAGAACCATGCTGGTAACAGATTGAATGAAACAGGATAGTTTTCTTGTGTGTACACACACACACGCTTTCTACTCTGAGAAATGTGAAGAATGATAGTGCTGTGAACTAAAAGTGAGATTTAAAAAACTAAATTTACAGCAGCATTTGGATTGGATAAAACTTTGCTGTTGGGAGATTGTGCTGTGCAATGTTGGATGGTTTAGCAATATCTCTGGCCTTTACTCAGTAGATGCCAGCAGTATCAACCAAAAAAAATGTCTCTAGACATTGCCAGATGTTCCCCTGAGGAGCAAAATTATGCCTAAATAAAACTCACCAATTTATAAGAAATTCTGAACAAGTTGAGTGTATGCAAAAGGTACAAAAATTTCCAAAAAGGTGGAACTGTAAATATAAAATTCCAGATAAACTCTACAGAGAGACAAGACAGATATAAAATCAACTATTAAGACATCAATGTTAATTTTTAAAAAAGATTTAATTTATTTATTTTTAGAGAGAGGGGAAGGGAGGGAGAAAGAGAGGGAGAGAAACACCAATGTGTGGTTGCCTTTCATGCACTCCCTACTGGGGACCTGGCCTGCAATCCAGGCATGTGCTCTGACTACTGAAAATCCAACCAGTGATCCTTTGCTTTGAAGTCGGCACTCTACCACTGAGCGACACCAGCCAGGGCTCAATGTTAATTTTGATAATCTCTTATTGTTTTGGGAGATAAAGTACTGACACTCACGTGATAATGTTATCTACAGTATGATTTAAAAGACACCTATTTTCTTCACTTTCATGTATTTTATTAAACTTTTGATAAGTTTTTAAAACACAGACATCATTTATACCAGTAACTAAAATCCAAAACTAGAATCACCAAGGAAATGAGATTTTGTTTCTTTGCAGCTAAGATACTTAAAGGGCTCAGAAACTGGGAAGAGAAGAGGGCTCCGGAAGAAGGAAAGAAACTAGAAGGTAAACCAGGCAAGTGCAATATCACTAAAACCAAATAAAGCAGGAATTTCAAAGAACTTTTATGAAGTACTTATAATGCTTAAAGAAAAAAAAAGTAAAAGAATCAGCACTTGTTCTGAAGAGTGACTATATAAACTGGCTTCAATGGGATACCTACACCTACCCAAGGTACAGTGATGGGAGCTACAGGGGATCAAAGAATATACCTCCTAAAAAAAGTTTCTACCTCTTAAGATGAAAGGTAAGTACACACTGATAACACAAAGCTAAATACCATAATATAGGAACTAACAAACCATGGAAAAAATCTGTTGTTTTTATTAAAGGACCATTGCTAGAAAAAACAGAAGGGTAACTGTTTTCTAGAATAGTTGTCTATCTACTTATATAACCTTAACCTATTTCTTATATCCTCTCCCTCTTTAATATCCTTAATTTTTTTAACAGATTGCAAAATAGATAAATAGGGCTTAAACCACAATTTCTGAGCACAGGACTTGCAGAGACATATTTTTATAGAGCTCCTCGGGTAAATTCTAATGTGGAGTAAAGATAGAATACCATAGACATAAAGAACAGATGTAACTATGTTACTAGAAGCTATGAAATAATACGAAGATGACCAATAGAGAATGTTGGAAGTAATGCTGTACCAATTTCTGGATCCAGGCTTAAGAGACAGCTTTCACTTCCTGTCTCTTGAGACACTTGTTCTTGGAACTCAGCTTCCATACTGAGAGAAGTCCCAGCTGCACCAAGAGTCTACATGCAGACAGTCCAGCTCACATCTCCAGAGAACTCACAGCCAACATCAACTGCCATCCAAGCAAATGAGCCACAGTGGATGTCCAGCCTAGTTGAGCTTTCAGATGACTCTAATCCTAGCTGCTTATCTGACTACATGTGCATGAAATCTCAAGTGAGAACCAACCAGCTGAGTCCAGCCAGCCCAGAGAAAGAAGACTAAATAAATTGCAATTCTAAGCCATTTTGTATTGAAATGATTTGTTATACAGCAATAGGTAATTAGAAGGATAACCAAGACTTTTTAAATTCTTATTTCCAGTATTAGTGGTGCATATAATGGGACATTTTCCTTTCATCTCCACAAAAGTATATTTTCATATATACAAGTTCATAATAAAATATAATGCTACAAATTTTATGGAAAAAATCTTTTGTGCTGGATTTGTCTTCCAACTGTGTTATTTTACAAAATCATTTTTGGTTCTTTCCTGTTATGTTCACCTTAATAAACAAATACCATGATCATTAATAAAGTTCAAGTAAATATACAAAAATTAAGGTTAGAAAGACAGCTTTAAAATATTCTTCTGTCAGTTTTTCTCAGGCATTGTTTTCTGGAAGAACAGAATACATACCTAAGTGCAATCACTGCATATTTATGTCATTAATGACAGGTTGTTGTTTACTACTATATGGTCCTAACTAATTTTAAAGATGAAGATGCACATAATGTGTCATAAGGAAAAGGCATACACAATTCAAGGTAGTCACACCAATACAGATGCAGCACGACCTACATCACCTTTTTCAAAAACTGGTCCACTACTGTGGAGTCATAAGAAAACTATCTAAATCCACCAAGTAAGACATTCAACAATGAATCTAAAGCCGAATCTGGTGAAATGCAAAATCTGCTTACATAGCAAAGCCATAGAGTAAGAAGACAAGAACAGGAACACATCCTTAACAAATACCACTTGACATTTTTAACAGCTGCAGCAGAAAACATAAAAACTAAGGATGCTTGCAGATTCAGAAACAGTAGCATCCTGTAGTGCGGCATTCCTTTCATCTGAAACTCACAACTCTTAACAAATATTAAATTCCTCTGGCTCTGCAACACCTCTGCCTCCAAGTAAATCTTGTTAGTGATTAACTGACTTGCTTCAAGGTCACAAAATGAACTGGCAGCGCGAAATAAACCCAGAGGTGTAGTCTGCAGTTTTATGCATAAGTGAACATCATTGAGATTCAGAGTTCTGATAATTTCCAAGGTGGAGTGGAGGTGAAATTCACTTCTCCCACAACTCGGTAAGAGAGGCCAAATTTTAAGAAAGAAAGGCTTTTATTTGGGGGAAGTCACAGTTTTAACTCTGATGAGTTTACAGGTCCTGTAAACTCATACTTGGACTTCACTAAAAGCAAATTTGGGACAAGGGAGGGATTGAGAAACACTCTGAAGGTTTGTAGTAAGGCCTGGAATTGTATCTCGTTCGCAAAGAAAATAGGAAAACGGAAACAAGCAGTAGTAGGTCAAATTCGGGTCTGAGTGTACAAGAAGGAGAAGGAATGGTCAAGGCCACCTTGAGACAGAAAAACCAGAATCCATACGAAATTCGCTAGGTTACCCTAGGTGGGCAGCGGGAAAGACTAGAGGTTGGGCTCTTCCTCCAGTGGCAGATTCTAGGTTCCGGGTGGTCTCACCTGGAGACTTGCCCCCCTCCGTGGTCAGGGCTACTCTCCCGGGTGACCAGCAGCTGATGAGAGGAAAGGGGGTTCACTGCTACGTCTTTCCGGGAAACAAAGGCCAAGACCCAGACCCGCACTCACCTTGGCCCCCGGCGGGCTTCACTAACGCCGGCCTCCCCGCCAAAGGCCCATCTTCCACCAACCTCGGGAAGAAACAGCCTTCGCTCTCCCGACGGAAGCCAGCCCAGTCCATCCCCCTTTCCCAATTTGCACTGCGTTGCGCCGCGTCGCGGATGTGACGTCACGGAGGGAGGGGCTGCGCGCGCGCGCTTGACTGGTTGTTTCTCCTAGCCCTGCCCCTGCCGACGAGGGTCGAACGGAGTACAGGGGAGGCTGAGGATGTTTAGGTGGGCGGTGCGGGCAGGCCGGGGCTACGCTAACTTGGGGCGACCTCTCAGCTGGTTCCTTTCTAATGCGGCTGAACCCGGCTTTCCTCCCGCGTTGCTCGGTCACCCTGGTGTTTCTGGTACCCCTGGCCTTTTCACGAAGGAAGACGGGCTGTGTTTGCGTCTGTTAGCTTCGTACCTTCTTCCTCAGCTCGGAGGAGTAGGAAACAATTTGGATCCTCTCAAATTCTGGCGAAAAGTTTTATCATTTTCTGAAGCCAAGCCTCTGGTCAAATAAGAACCGACATGATCCTAAAGCACATTATATATACACGCTTAATGCCAGTTAAAGGCCCAAACTTAACAAATCGAGAGGTCTGAACTTTTCTCACGAGGTGCTCTTTGCACTCCCGTAAAGATGATTGGATGCTCTAATTACGTGTAGACAGGAAGCTGCTTGCACGGGGGTTGCTGTCCATGGTCGCCAAGTCACCAGGGACAGTCTAGGTGTCTCATGGATAGGCAAGCTGGGATGTGAAGTCTAGTAAATGCCTTTAGTGAAAATGTGTGCCAGACAGGGGTTCAATAAAGTAAAATGAAAGCACCTAGTCCAACAGTGCTTCATGTATAGTAATTTTTCAATAAATGTTAATTTTCTTTCCATCACAATGAAATACTTGCAAAAATATAGTTCTTTTTATACCTAAGTATACACTGTTTCCCAAAAGATTAAAGAGTGATAGTAGTATGAAATATATCGTACTGCCTGGAACTACAAACTAGGATGCCTTAGCAAATTTTTCATAACTGAAGCGAAAAATGCATTCATTTATCTTTTGAGGGTGCGCCTTAGAGAAGGAAGTTGGTGGGGGATTTTTTCTGCTGAGCATCTTGATGAATTTGAATATGCAAACAAAAATGGAGAATTCTGAATTCTTTAAAGACAATCTCAGGGACAGGACGCAAGGAATGTGAAGTGATAAAGGGAAGAAGCCATAACAACGAATTAACCAGTGAAAAGAATCTCCCATGGTGGGGTGGCAGGAAGGTTTTAGTATATAGTACTCTTCAACATTTACCTAAAGTGATTTTTGTTGCTCTGAGGTAATTGTCACAATCCCTTCTCCCCAATAAGTGAAATTCCTCCACTTTCCTAGCGCATCAGTAAGGTTTGCTAAAACCCAAATCATTTGCTTGAGGGTCTTTTTTTTTTTTTTAAGATGAAGAAGTTCCACATGTGGGTCAATATATGCAGAAGAGAAACCAGGCACAAGAAGACAAGATGATTCCCAAATTGAACCAAGGTGGCGAAAGCAGAAAAAACAAAACCATTCCTAGGGAATTCAAAGAAATATGGGGACCAGCTTTGGATTTTTCAAAATTAGTGGGATAAGAGTTTTTAAGGAGCAGGGTTACCTGGATGAAATTAACTTACTGAATTGTACCATAAACCCTAGCTCTTTTTCAAAGGTGTGCTGTTATAGACCAGGTAGCAGTATCTATGGTACCTACAATCTAATGGTCCCTAGCTGTGTAGAAGGGGCAGCCTGTATTTGATCATAGCTTTAATTCCTGCGCCATACAACATAAGCAGTAGTTCAAAACTTACTGAACCTGGTTCATCCTCCACCCATTCAACAAGTATTTACTGAATGTGTGTTCTATGCCAGGCATTATTTTAGACATGGAATATAAAGTCCCTCCTTAACACAGAACTGATTTACATTCTAGTGGGGGAGACATATAATCAGCAAATACATACATAAAATGTTAGGTGTTGTTGAGTGCAAAGAAGAAAAATAAAACAGGACAAAGGACCAGCAAAAATAGTGGTATTTTTGATGGGGTGAGCTCTCTGACAGAGACATTTCCACAAAGCTTTTGGTAAAGGGAGGAACTAAGCTGCTGATACATGTGGGAGAAGAGCATCCAGGCAATGGGAATAGCACAGGTGAAGGCAGCGGGACAGGAAGAGATGAGTGTGCTGGAGGAACAGCAAGGGCTCTATGATCAGCAGAAAGTGAGTGAATGAGATCAAGATAGGAGAGGATCTCAGAGGGAGGGAATGGAGCACAGATTGTATAGACCTGTAGGTCAGTAAAACATATTTACCCTAGAGTAATGCAAGAAGTGAGTCACACGCTAATATTTTATGAAAAAAATTAGCTTTCATGTGTATGACAAAATTTACGTTATGTACAGATTTCATACCAATATTTTTAAAGCCCAAACACAAGTATCATGTGGTTCTTTTTGCTAATCACATATTCTTTTATATTCATCTCGTTTTTATTTCTTAAAATTATAATGATTGCCAGGCTGGGCCAGTTGCATGGCCCATCAAATATGTTATCTCTAGGGGATACATCACCAGACAAGGGATGGCAAGTCTTGGCTCTTGTTCTGGATATCAACTTCAAACGACAGGCATTTGCCTCTATTTGCAATTCACTGAGACTCTATTAGCCATTGGTTTTTAAGGTTGGAAAAAAATCTACTACATCACCACTTAGGTTGATTCTATTTTTTAATATGAATTTATATTTCTATGTAATTGGCCTAAACTTACCTCAATAAACTTTTAGAAATGCACCTTCATTCTATGATTTCAAAATTTAGTGAATAACTATGCTCACCTTTTTCATCCCTTTATGATTTTACAGATGTAGGTCTTCTCTTCTTTCTGCCTTTGTTTTTCTATCTAAACTAAGAGTTTTAATCTGGTTACTGTGTGATTCAGTGGTTCCCTAATCCGGTTGCTACTTTGTGTTACAGATTTCCCCTGCTTCTATTAGATTATCCTCACAGATGCTACTCAAATACAGTATTATACTATTACAAATGGTGATGCATATTCTTATTTTAATGAGAAATTTTTCAGATTAATGACCCTATCACAAAATTATCACCTACTTGACTTGAGGTCATTAAAGCATTACTTAAACTTTCTAAGAATTGTCCCTGATGCCCTGACTAATGTGGCTCAGTTGGTTGGGCATCATCCTGTAAAGCAAAAGGTCTCTGGTTCGATTCCCAGTCAGGGCACATGCCTGGGTTGGGGGGTTGGTCCCCAATCAGGGTGTGTGTGAGAGGAAGCTGATTGATGTTTCTCTCCCTCTCCTTTACCCTTGCTTCCCCCTCTCTACAAATAAAATCTTTAAAAAAATTTTTTCTCCACAATTTCTTCATCCTAACATTAACTGGCCAAAAAAAAAAAAAGAGAGAGAGAGAGAGAGAATATCATCAATAGCTATAAGAACTGTTGAGCTATGAGAATATTACATTGAGATCATGGAATCAACATGATCTTTAAAAGTTTAAGCTGTTTTTACATATTTACATGCACAAAATAAATAATTAAACTATAATGACATTTTAAGGAAGCATCTAATTTAGAAAAGATACTTTAAGTCAAAATTTCAAGATATCTTTCTGTAATTTTTTCCCACTTATATGGCTCCTAACTATCTAAACTAACATAACGTCAACTATGGGAGTAGGAATGCAATTTTTGATGGGGGTGTTTATTCTTCCAAATCATAGATAAATGTATTAAGTAATACATGCTACGTGATTTTCAGATTTAGATATTATCAAGCAATATGTGGCTTGAATAAACACAACAAAACACAGTGCAAGCTCAAAACAATACTTCACAGACTCAGGGCTAACCAAATGCGTGAATCCCTGGGCTGTCCACCCACCCATGGAGACTTGTGCCAGGGTCTGGATGCACCTTGGGAAATGTTCCAGGAAAGGAATCCTGACTCCCTGCCACCTTACATATTTATGGAGCAGTAGAGAGACAGCAGGGATCACCCTGCAGATTTGAAAATCTTTGAGCTTTTCTATTGGGGTTACAACCTTATCGACTTAAAAACAAGTTGTTTGACACTAGTTGCTGACACAGACACTGGCCTGCAGTGTCCACAGTGTCATGGATGAGATGAAATAAATTCACACGGACTACTGGGTCCTGTGGAGGAAAAGGGATGGCATGACTTCTCTGTCAAAGGAGAGAGCAAGCCTCAGGCACCCTCTCAAGAGGAGAGTGCCCTCACCCTAGCCATGAGAGGCTTTTATTGGATTCAATTTGCATAAGAATACAGGGTGTATACGTAAGGCTCATTAATCATTATCAGGCAGTAAGGATTACACAATAGATAACATAAAAAGGACTCTGAGGGCCTATTTTGAGTCAGGGTCAGATAGCTAAATGGCTGTAAAACTTAGAGGAACAAACTCACTTCTTGTTTGGACCCTTATCATTTAACTGAGAGCATTCTAAACAAAGCAGGTTTCACAGGATTTTATTCATTCTTTCTTGGGTAGATCACCCAAGGCCTGATCACCCTAGGGAACCCACCCTTCCCAGCACAGGGTTGCACCGCCCTTTGTCATTGTTTCAGGCTTAAATCAGGCAGAGAAGGCAGAGAACCAAGGAATTTTCAGAGACTACTCTCGGACAGATGGTCAAAGCCGAGGGGCAAGAGTCTGTCACCCTCTTTCTCCATAGACCCCCAAGTCCTTCCCTGGGGCGTCCACATGATCATGCCTGTCTTAGGTTGTTCCCCTTGGGGAATTTTACCCGTCATTGGCTAACTGATCAAACACTGGGGACCAGGCAGGGTGAAGTAAAAGAGGCAGAGGCAGGGCTCCTGCCAGGGAGATAAGCTTTGTCTCTTTAGTGGCTTATGGCTGAAGGTCACTCACTCAGCCTTAGCCATGAGGGGCTGTAGCTCCTGAAGCCAGGCAGGGTGGTTTACAACAAGTCGCCCAGGAAGTTTTCCTTATCAACCCTAGTTTCTGCCTGAAACCTTATAACCTCCTTGTGGAACTAGTTTGTTGTTAGGCTGAAGGAAGAGAACAAGAACACTGGGTTATCCAGCAGACAGACTAGTGTGTCTTTCCTCAATTATGTAGAAGAACCAACTTCAAGTTTACATTCAGTAGTGAGAAGAGGGAGCCACCAATTTATGTTTTAAGATGTCCATGGTGACTCTGATGCTGGTGGTCACGGACTCCACCTGAAGGAAGGTGAAACGTTATTCCATCCAGTCATGAGAAAACACTATCTTCTATCTACATTTATTTTTAAAATAACTATTTGTGAGAAATCTTGTGGAAGATTTTTGAAATTTTAACTAGATTATGAGATTATTTATGTAGTTACTGAGGAGTTTATAATCTCATCTCTGAAATATTTTAAAATTCTAAACCCATTGGCATGTCATTTTATAACCTGCCAAGTGCAGAGGTACAACGCCCAAGCCATTTTCAATGGCCCTTTTTGTGGTAGAGATGTGTGAAGGTGGGGTGGTATTCTGACTGGTATTTCTTTGGTGGCCTGCTATTCTATTACAGTTTTATTCCAGAGGTGTATGTTACGCATACAGATATGTAGAAAGAGTATGAACATGCGTCCTCCCAGTGGGTCCTATCAGTCTGTGAAGTGGGTAATACCTCCATGATTATGCAGCACCTCTACAGAGAAATGGGTATATTTCAGATGTAATAGAGTGAGTGTCTCTGTGACACTCTTTGTTTAGTATATTCATGGAAAAAAATGGAATGAATAAATGATCCTTTTTATATGTCTGTGTCTAGGAGTGTGATGATTTGGGATAAAAATGCATAAATAGATTTTTTCCACCATTTCACGATTGGACTATATGGAAAAAAATCAAGTGATCAGGTGACACATAATTTTCTTCTTTTTAGGATAAATGTGCATAATGTCATTAGCAGATTATATGGATGATTTCCATTATTCCAATTTACATTTCAGTATGGATAAACACAAGGCTTTCATATGATCTTATATGTAAAAGAAATCTTACATTTATGATATAAAAGATTTAACTAAGGCCTGGCACATATTAGGTGCTCAATAAATGTTGCCTGACTGCAAAGGTGGTTGGCATCCAGGAGGGAAAGTTGAGAAGGGTTTAATGCCCTTCAATACACTCCATCAGCACCCTCCATTCTTCAATGGGGCGAGTTAACATTGTTATCAATGATTTTATAAAGTGCTATGTAAGAGCAGCTTCTAGCCTACCCCTCCAACCTGACTGGGCCCCAGCACACTTCCTCTACACAAACTGTGGAACTGCAATGTCTCTGTGACTCACTGACACATGTGGCCCTTGAAATAATCTTTCTGTATTTCCAGAATTTGTTTTCTATCATTTTTTTCATTTACTTAGTTGCAAGATCAGCCAATCAGATAAAGTCATTTTTAATTCCTATGTCTCCTCTGACTTACCACGGTATCTGAATGCCATCATTAGAAGATCTATACCTGGCTAGCGTGGCTCAGTGAGTTGAGCACCAACCTGCCTGAACCAAAAGGTCACCATTTTGATTCCCAGTCAGGGCACACGCCAGGGTTATAGGCCAGGTCCCCAGCTGGGAGTGTGCGAGAGGCAGCTGATTGATGTTTCTTTCGTACATGATGTACCTTAAAAAACAAACAAACAAAAACATTCATATGAACGTGTTAGCATCTCTGAGAAAATCTTCTATCCTAGCATAAAGTATTCTCCCAAATCAGTCAGCCTTCTATAACGAGAATTAAACATAGGGTAGGTAAATTTTGATACGTTTTGGAAAGTGAAGATTAGGAAGATGGGAATGTTGTGGGAACCAAAGTTTAATAAGTGGGCTTTGGACAGCTGAGAGCCAGCACAAAGAGGTTTGAACATATGAACTCCTCCCTACCGAAGGAGAACACAGGGGTGCACAAGAGAAGCTACATGTGCTAAAGCTTTCCCACTTTTTTATTCAGTTCATGATAACGGGCAAGTTCCAGCTAAATGCACAAATCCATGTGATGTATTCTGGGTTAAGGCAGGAGCCAATGGGTTACATGAGACTGAGTACTGAAGCCAAGGAGAGAGCACCGAGGTTTCAGAGTCAGACCCAGCCAGAGACCCTGAGCCGAAGGTGGGCTAATCCCTCCACAATGCCAGCTGTTTTCTTCTCATAGCTGGGCATACTGTAAGGCATGTATCCAACATTACATCATCTTAGTGGTGACAGGGGAACAGATATTAAAGAAATGGAACACACGTCCTGGTACACCTCAACTGTTTTGCTTTGTCAAGCCACATACCAGCATGTGAATAAGAATTTTATATTCTAGTAACAATGGGCCACAAAAGAGTAAAACTTCAATGTTTCTCCCTCAATGCCTCCTTGCCTGTTTTCATTCCTACCTGAATTCCCATCCACAAGCCACATATCCTGATGTTGAAAGTCTCATATACACCACAAAAGTCTCTTAGAAAACAACAGCTATCTCCAAAGCAGCATCTTGTTCAGAAAAGTGTATGACATCAAAGATAATGTCTAGTTTGCTATTCCCTGTGAAGTCATCCACTCCTGACCAATGCCTAACTGAAAGCATAATTTAGATGACTGATTTAGAAAGTGGAATATGGATAAGAATAGTAAACAAACTCCAAAAAGCTATATTCTATGAGGACTGGGCTAGATAATGACCCATTTACAGATGGTCTCCTTGGAAGATTACAGAATTGTTGCTCACACAATTTTAGAAACACATTAGAGTCCATAGCTGATAATCTGTAAACATCTAGGTAAAAAAACTCTTGGTCTGTAGGTAGGAGATGGTCAGAGTCCAGCTCAAATCTTCTAACTCCCATAAAAATGCTGATTGGAAGGGGAGTTGCACCACCTACAGCAAGAAAGGCCTGTGAGGATGGAGTAGGTGCACACTCAATGTTACAATTTTAATTCTGAATGGCATTTTGAGTTCTATTTGTCACTTTAGAAATTTATCTGTCAGGAACAGACTTCAGGACACTTTCCTAGGATTTAACTTTTTGGCCATAGCCACTGTTCTATAAAAGTGTTTTAAAGGGGTTATTGTTTCTGATAAAAAATATTTTAATCAAATAATACAGCAAGAAAGTAAGGATGTACCTATCTACTGTAAGAGCAAAACCTCTTCACTAGCATCTTAAATACAGTGACAGTCAGTAGTGCTTACAAACAGTAGCCAGTTCCCTTATAGGGAATCAGGAAAATAGTAAAATACGGCATAACCTGTGCTTACCACATAATTGTGTCAGGCAGCAAGTAGTGTTAGGCACAAATTGGAAATCTTATTCACCCAAAGGTTAAGAATGTGGTTCTGAAGATGTCATATGGATAGGTAAACTGTAAACTTCTCTGGGCCACTTATTTATAGAGATATTGTTGAATTATCTGACTGAAGCTAAAGACATTTTGAAGTTGATTCCAAATCTAGGATTTATGAATCTACTATACTTACAGGACTGTCTTCTTCTGAGAATTGGTATCTATTGCGATCCATCTCTCTTCTAGTCCTATGCTACTTGCGTTTTAGATTCAACCCCTCATGCCTCCTTGGGGACCCTGAATTGTCAGTTAGCCCTGCTTTTTTGGTATAACTTCTCTCTCTCTCCCTCTCCCTCTCTCACTGCCTTTTTCTTTCTAAACAGGAACATGTTCTTTTATGTTAAAAACTACACACATGCACACACACTTTTTCCATTCTATATCCCCATTCACCATCCTCTCTCACCCTCCTTCCATCCATAGCCAAGTTTTTTAAAAGAATGTCTAAATTTAGGGTCACTCTTCAGTTGGTTAGAGCATCGTCCCAATAAGCCAAGGTGTCAGGTTCCATCTGCAGTCAGTGCACATACAAGAATCCTATGACTATGTATTAAGTCAGAAATGGGACAAATTGATGTTTCTCTCTCTCTCTAAAAATCAATACATTAAAAAAAATTCTAATTTGAAAAACATAAAGTTAGGTTCTCTCTTTCCTCATTTTGTTCAGGAGTAAATCTTGTTGCTAAGGTCACCAAGGACCTTCTAAATGCAAGATCCAGTAAAGATATTTCAATCCGTATCTCCCTTAGCCTTTCTCTAGCACTGGCTGTGAGTCTTTTGCTTTCTGTGAGTTCACACTCTCTTGACACCTCTCCCGCTTCATGGACAGTTCCTGCTCAGTCTCCTACAAAGATGTCACTTTCTCCACCCACCTCATCCCTAAGATGCTCCCCCACAGCTATTGTTCACTGCTGCTTAATTCTAGATGACTAAGGGGAATTAATAAGGAGTGCAGTGCAACGTGGGGAGAAAGAGCTTCCTAGGCTGAGGAAACATACCTGAAGTTTTTGAGGTAGGAAGGAAGTTAGAGCATTTGGAAGGAACAATAGGAGCTGAGAATGGCTAGAGAGGAGGGCGGGAGCCAGACATTTGGGATCTAGTAGACCATATATAGGTTTTAGGATTTTGCTTACATCCTAAAAGCCATGAAAAGCCTCTTGAGGATTTTAAGCAAAGGGATGACAGGATTTGATTGCTTTTATAAAGATAACTCCTCCTGCTGTTGGAGAGAGTAATTTAAAGGCAGGTAAGAGAAAATGTGGACAGATAAAGGGAGAGGGGAAAACGTGCTGCTGCTGAAGACCCTAACTTGAGCCATTGTGTGGATGATGGAGTCATTCCCTGAGATGGGGACACTAGAAGAGAACCGGGTTGGGGGAGGAGAGCAGAGGAGTCAGTATTGAACATGTAGATTTAAA
>PVKM010002443.1:0-65055 GCA_004027735.1 Carollia perspicillata | reverse complement strand
TTTCAGTCTGTGTATGTCTTTTGTCCTCAGGTGGGTCTCTTGTAGGCAGCATATGTGTGGGTCATGCTTTCTTATCCATTCAGCTATTCTGTGTCTTTTGATTGGAGCATTTAATCCATTTACATTTAAGGTTATTATGGATAGGTACTTATTCATTGTCATTTTTGTACCTATGTTCCTCTCTGTCTCTCTCTTTTCCCTCCTTTCCTTAGAGCAGTCCCTTTAGCATCTCTTGCAGCGCTGGATTGGTGGATGCATATTCTTTTAGACTTCTTTTGTCTTGGAAGCTCTTTATTTGGCCTTCTATCTTGATTGAGAGCCTTGCTGGGTAAAGTAGTCTTGGTTGCAGGCCTCTGTTTCTCATTACTTGGAATATTTCTTGCCATTCTCTTCTGGCTTGGAGTGTTTCCATTGAGAAGTCAGCAGTTAACCTTATTGGGGCTCCCTTGTATGTTATTTCTTCATTCTCCCTTGCTGCCTTTAAGATTCTCTATTTGTCTTGGAATTTTGCCATTTTAATTATGACGTGTCTTGAAGTGGGCCTCTTTGGGTTCCTCTTGATTGGGACTCTCTGTGTTTCCTAGATTTGTGTGACTTTTTCTCTCGTCAGATTAGGGAAATTTCCCATCATTACTTTTTCAAATAGATTTTCTATCCCTTGCTCTTCTTCTCCTTCTGCTATCACTATTATACGGATATTATTACGTTTCATATTGTCTTGCATTTCTCTTAATCCCTCTTCATTTTCTCTGAGCCTTTTTTCCTTTTCTTGCTCCTTCTGGGCGTTTTTTTCTACTTTGTCCTCCAACTCGCTGATCCAATCTTCTGCTTCATCAATCCTGCTTTTGATTCCTTCCACTGTGTTCTTCAGTTCAGCAATTGTATTCCTCATTTCCTCTTGGCCCTTGTTTGTTTTCTGTTTCCTTTTTCATGTTGATATAGTTTGCAGTGAGTTCATTGTAGTTCTCCTGTAGTTTCTGGTAGTTTATTGTCATCTCACGGAACTTCCTGATAACCAATTCTTTGAATTCAATATCTGATAGCTGACTTGCTTCCATTTCGTTTTGCATTCTTTCTGAGGCTTCCTCCTTTCCATTCATTTGGGGACTGTTTCTTTGTCTTCTCATTGTTTGTGAGACTCTTCTTGATAGCTTCTGCTTCTTAAATGGATTTGTTCTGGCTCCCAGGGTTTATGGTGTGAACTGCTGTGGTAGAATACCTGTGAGATTCAGTGATGCAGTCTCCTTTGGGTATCCTGGTGTTCACCGCTTCCACCTACTCTTTTTTGTGATTAGTTGGAGAGGGAGGCAAAATGGTTTAAGACAGCAGAAGAGTATTCTATGATATTTACAGTAGCAGCCAGAATAAGAGATAGGAGATCTTTTGGCTATATATAGTGTTAACTGGGATCTTCAACCCAGCTAGCCACTTTTAAGAAAGGATGGGAAGAAGATAAGACTCTTGTTGGGAAGGGAAGGGTTGTGAGTTGGATCTAGAAAGCAGTGAAGTTGTGGGAGGTCAGATTCTGGGGTAAGGTGAGAGTAAAGGATAGTACATAGGTGTAGCATGTGAGAGAATAGTGTTAACCTCCCTAATAATAGAATTCAGGAGACTGTCATGTGGGCTAACATCCAGGGAGGGTGCTATGAAGTATTTACAATTGTGTGGAACAGCATTTATTTACAATAATATTAGAGCAACACTCATATGCCAGAATTTATGTGATCTGAATAACATGAACAGGGGGTATAGGACTTTGAGTAATGTGCTGATGGAACACAATTCACGTGAAGGACAGTAAATTAGCAAACAGTGTAGAAGAGAGAACAGTGGAAACCTGTCAAATGGTACAATATAACCTGCCAAGCAAAGAAGAGTATACAGAAAGAAGGGGAATACAAAAATACTATTGCGATAAAAGATGTAGGAATAATGAAAAAGAGAAAATAATAATAACCCAAATATGCAGCAACTTGCAGTTTCCCTGCAATAGCCAAGTGAAATTTGTCTCCCTGTCTTATCTGTTGGGTCGCCCCCTGTTTGAGTCCACCTCAGGTCCTTTCACAGTTCCAAGCTTTTTTCTCATTTGTGGGTATTTAAAAAAAAAATGGCAGGAGAAGGAAGAAAAAAGAGATAAAATTGGAAAGAAAGTGTGAAGCACTAAATCAAGAAAGAAAAGAGAGGAAAAAGCAATTGGAGGATAAAATAGTAATGAAAATTTAAAAAATAATAATAACAAAAAGATTACTTAAAAAAACAGCATTAAAAAAAACAACACACCTCTTGTTGGTTTCAAACTGGCCAAACCAGTTTTTCTGGTCTTGCTGGCTGCAGAAGGCTGGGGAGTGATTGGTGTGGCATTTCTCCCTTCCTGATGTTTACTCAGCCTCTCTTGCAAGTACCGCCCCAAGAGCTAGTCTGACTCCTTTTCCCAATATCTTCGATGTGGGAATCCTGATTTTCTTCAGAGCACTTTGCCCCAGTAGTTATCGCTAGAGGCTGGGGTGCAAGGGTGCCCACTCGGCTAGGCTGCCTCCGTCCAGGGGGTTTGGGCCCAAACCCTTCCCAGTGCTACCAGGAGGGAGTCGCAGTGCCTTCTGTTTAACCCTGGGGTCTCTGCCCGGCTGGGTTGGGAGTCAGCTGCGGGGCTGTCACAGCAGATTCCCCAGCCCCTCTGTTTGATAAATTCCTCCTACTCAAGCCTGGCAACCCAAGTAGCCCAATTCTCCAACCAGACTGGTGACTATCAGGGTCAGTGAGTCACTGCCTCTCTCTCAGCTCTTCCGAGGTGGCAACCACAGACCCCATGGGTAATCATGGCCCCGTGCGTCTTGCCTCTTCATCCTTATTCCCCTCTCTGTGACCAGAACTCTGCTGGTGTTGCTCAAACCCTGGTCTGTTGGGGAGGGAGGGAGCAGTTGACCTGGCTCTCTCCCAAGGACTGCAGCAGGCCCTCCACTTTCAAGAAGCCTGTGCTACACCCAGCACCCCCTCTGGGCGCTGGGCCTGGGGCTACAAATGCACCCCAGTCCCCATGCTGGTCCCCGGGACCTTACTGTCCTGAAATATCCTTCTTACCGTCTGGTTTCTGGTTTTTCAGTGTCCGCTACAGTTTTCGGACTCTTATTTTCAAATACACTGGGGTACTGTTGTCTTTCTGCTCTGTTCCTCCATGGATTAGCCAGTTTTTCCTCCTGTGTGTAGGGGGGAGTGAAATCTGCTCCCTCCTACTCTGTCACCATCTTCCATCCCTAGTTTTTTTCTTTTTAATAGCTAACTGGTATTCCAGGGTATGGGTATGCCAAAAAGTATTAAAACAGATCTCTTTTAAAGGACATTTAGACTGTTTCTAATCTTTCACTATGAATTTTTCTGTTTATAGAAATAATATATGCTCACTGTAGAAAACAATAATACTTAAAAATATAAATAAAAGAGAAGTCGCTCATGTAGTCCTAAAGCCCTGAGATAATTAGTTTTAAAATAAATTTAGAGTTTTAACCCTAACTGGGAACATATGTTTATAATCCAAGTGCCCTCAAGTTATCTAACCTTGTAGTATCACCTCCTCTATCGTGTTAAAATAAAATAACCTGAGTCCCCTTTCATATTACGTGTAATTACTGCAGGAAGTTGAGCATTCTCCCCAGTATTTTTGGAAGATTCCTGGAGTGGTGCTGGGGCGCTGACATTCTTCCAACTGCGTTAGGATGGTTAGAGCTGAAATGTGTTTTTAAAAAGTTCAGTTTCTCTCCTTTCACTCGAAGGCAGAATGTCTGCAGTGAAAATATTTTAGAGCCTCGTTTCCCTTCCTGTAGAGAGCACACTCTGAGAAGAGTATTTATTCTATGCCAAGGGGGCAGCACAGCAGAAGGGGTAAGAGTGTGGGTTCTGGGGGCCTGTGATTGTGACTGTGCCTGTGAGCTCTTGCCTCCTTGCTGTGCGACCCCAGCCATGCTTACCATGCTGCAGTTCAGTGGCCTCCTCTGTGAGGAGAGGATCACAATAGCATCTGTATCACAAGGTCGTGGTGAACATAAAATGAGGTCATACACAGGGAGTGTTTCCCCAAACTGCTCAAAAGCAGTCCTCAGTAAAGGAGATGCAGCAGAGCACAAAGGCGGTTAAGAGCCGAGGTTCTGCATTTCTGCAGACTTGAGCAGGTCACATAATGTCTCCTATAAAATGGGGATGATGAGAGTACCTATATCTTAAGGTTGTTATGAGGATTAAATGTGTTCATATTTGAAAAGGACTTAGAGCGCCCACCGTATAGTTAATACTATGTAAGCCTTTGTTAAGTAAATTACCCTGTAAATGCATATATATTCCAACAAGCTCTATTTCCACCCTGTCCTCTCCACCCCACTGCACATTTTCACTGATCATCAATGTTGACAGCCTGGTTCTGTGCACACCCCTCCCCCCAGATTCTGTCTAGCAAGCTGCCCCAGCGGGGACAGTCTAACAGAGGTTTCCATGGATTCCTGCCTGAAGACATCAAAAAGGAGGCAGCCCGGGCTTCTAGGAAGGTTAGAATCCCCCTGGAATGGGGGCCTTGGGTGAGGCCTCTTTTCATACCCCCCTGGTCGACCCTGCTAATTCCCTAGTTGCTAATTTAGAAGTCAGAGGACTCCTGGATTTCCCAACTGCTCCTTCTCTTAAGGTCCATGCTTCTCTAAGGTGTAGTATTCTAAGTGAGGAGAAGGAGTAACATCCCTGGAAAACAAAAGAGACTCCAGTGCTGCTTGAAGCCGCAGAGCTTTCAGGTCCACTGAGGAACGGGAAAGGCTGTTGCTTCCCAAAATTTCCATTCCAGAGAATGATGTGCCACAGAATGCTGTTTGTCTTTTTGCGGGTCCTAAGCACTGCCTGGGATCTCATTTGCAGATCTGCTTTGTGTGCAAGAAAAAGGGAGCTGCCATCAACTGCCAGAAGGATCATTGCATCAGAAACTTCCACCTTCCTTGTGGCCAAGAACGGGGTTGCCTTTCACAATTTTTTGGAGAGTACAAGTGGGTGATGAAGGGGAAAAGTTGGGTTGCCCTTTTGTAACTTGCTATTAATTAGCCACTAATCAAATCAGAATTCAGCTTCCACCGGCCTGTTTTGATTCACCAGTAAATCTGTCCCTCTGTTCCATAATGAGAGTGTCTTGGCAGTTTCACAAGGGTTACTTCTTGCTTCCTGTCCCCTTCTTAAATTACAAACAGCTGAGGTTCTTAGACAGCTGCTCAGAAGGAAATGGGGCTTTCAGGAACGAGAAAGGCTATAGAGATGGTCCCAGGAGCTTTGCTGAGTGGGAGAGCAGCTGTGAGAAAAGCTGTTTTTCACCCTCCTCCTCCTCCTCCCCTCCTCCCACCCCACAGCACTGAGGTTTGCTGGGCACCAGCCTGGGCAGCTGATTTCCCTCCTTAGGCCAGGCAGCTGGAAAATTCCATCAGTGATAAATCAAAACCAAGTCTATTTACTGTGTCACAGATCATTTTGTGAAAAACATCGCCCAACACAGGACATCCGATGGGGGAATGTTGGGGAGGAAGGCTGCGTCTTGTGTTGTGAAGACTTATCCCAAGCAAGTGTTGAAAACATCCAGAGTCCATGCTGTAGTCAAACTATCTACCACCGCAAGTGCATACAGGTGGGGCTCCCTCGGCCATGGGGACCTTCCACAGTTGCCCTAGTTCCAGCACCCTGGGAATGCTCAGGCAATCTTGACTGGAGGCCTGTACACAGGGCTGGTCCCAGGGAGTCAGAGGAAAGTCAGCCCAGTCCCAGGTCACCCTTGACCTACAGGTGATACCATGTAGGTCCACCCAGGACCTCATTCACGGATAAGATTTAGACTGTGCAAAATCCTCAGGATAGCTAGAACAAATGAGCTCATCCTAGAATAAGTTAAGTAGCCTCCAAATCAGCATTGCTTCCTCGGATGGAAGGAAAGGGAAACGTGTATCCAGGTACCAGAGTCTTACTGGGTCAGCACTGCCAAGCCCCATGGGCCAGAGGTGACAACTAAGGTATTTCTGGAAACTCTCTTGAGCTTTTGGTCCCTGGTCTAGCACTGGAATTTGCAGCCCTCACCCTAACCCCCCCAAACTCCTTTCCTGGAAACCCCCAGTCAAGCTTTCTTAGCAACATCTTCTTTGTGAGATGAAGGTGAAGTGGAAATGAGGTGATCAAAGAGTATTTTTATAAACAAAGTTTTTCCATGTTTCTCTTACAGAAATATGCCCACACATCAGCAAAGCACTTCTTCAAATGTCCGCATTGTAACAATCGAGAAGAGTTTCCTCAAGAAATGCTAAGAATGGGAATTCATATTCCAGACAGGTAGGGGAAACTGTAAAGCAAGAATTGAGCCAGGGAGTGGTTGCCTAGATTTCCAGAGGAAGTAAGTATGGTGAAGAGAGAAGGGGCGGAAGGAGAGCTTTCCGAGTATCAAAAGAAAAGGAGGGGGCAGTGGGCGTTGGGGGATAGGCGTGTTTCTGAAAAGGGTGCTTTAGAGATCAGAATTCCATGAGTCAGGGGGTAGGTTCTTGAATTCCACTAGGAAACTAAGGAGTTCCCGTGTTCCAGTCACCCTGCTTCATCCCTCTCCCACTGCCAGGCCACCGCCCAGCCTTGCTGAAATTATTCAGGCAGCCTGTAGGACTCTTTGGCTGTGCCAGTTTGAGTTCTTCCTAGTTCTCCCAGGTGGACAGTGGTTTCACCCACCAGTTTATGTGTCCCTTACTCACTGTTTCTTCTCTCACTGCAGAGATGCTGCCTGGGAACTCGAGCCAGGGGCTTTCTCAGACTTGTATCAGCGCTATCAGCACTGTGATGCCCCCATCTGTTTGTATGAGCAAGGCAGAGACATCTTTGAGGATGAAGGGTAGGGAAAGGCTTCTGGCTTGAAAGACCTGTCATCAGTGCCATCTCAGAGTTAGACCTTGGCACAGTTATTAAGAGCAAAAAATCCATTTTTGTCTGCAGACCTCAGGATGAACACAATTGCTAAGTCCCATTCTTGAGCAGCCTAGGACTCACACACATGTGAACAGGTCTCTCTGCAGTATCTGCTTCTCCTTATGCCCAGTGGAGAGGCACTGAGGGCCAGTTCCTCTCCAAATCCACCCTTCAAGTGTCTGTGCCTAACTGCAGCTTCCTGCATCAGCACCCAGCCACATGTCCATTGTGGGTAAAATGTACAATAAAATATGCCTGGGAAGCCTCAGCAAAGGCCTAGCCTGTAGTGAGCATCCCAAGAGTGGTAGTTAGTGTTGTGTGTGTGCCCACAACCCTTCCTTGTCTTCCTGTAGGAGGTGGAGCCTCATTCTGTGTGCTACATGCGGGTCCCACGGAACCCATAGGGATTGCTCTTCTCTTAGATCCAACAGTAAGAAATGGGAGTGTGAGGAGTGTGCACCTTCACCTGAAGGCACAGGTGAGGCTGAGGGATGGTCTGGTCTAAGAACTGGGGACGGGGTGGAGGAACCATGGTGCCTGGGAAAGGAGGAGGGTGTGCCACCAGATGGGGAGTTCACAGTGGTGCCTCCAGTTTGGGAATTAAAGTGGCTATGATGGGGCTTAAGAACCAGTGCCTGGGAGAGACAGAGGGTTGAGTTGTCCTCTCCCACCTTGTTTTCACCACAGACTGAAAACTCAGGTGGCATCCCCTGCTGCAGCAGCACCGTCTACTCTGGGGGGCGGGAGGGGGGGCAGGGGTGGGCATTACTGCAGAGACACCAACCTGGAAGAGAATCTGGGCCCTTCTAGAACTGATTGCCCAGCACCTTCCTTATTAGAGAAATCAGAGTCCTTTGGCAGCAGGACGGGCCACTTCTGGTGGTCCAAGGGTGTCAAAATAAGTAAAAGCTGCAAAAACTACAAATAGTGGCTTCTAAGTAGTTGCTACCAAGCACATTTGGGTACAAAACTGTTCCTCCAACAAGTTTGGGGAGGGACCACTTTAGGACTGTGAGACCAGGAAAGGGGGCCAGCAGTGAACCTACGGACCAAAGAAAGAAGTCCCAGAGGCGTGAGGACTGCGCAGTCCCGATGCCAGCCACTGAAAATGTATGTGGCTACGACAGCTAGCGTCTCTGCTCTTTCAGCCTGATTCCCAGAGGGCCCTTTTTCTCTTCTTCCCCCAAGATTCTTCCACTCTAACATGGTTCTCTTGTGCCTCTTCTTACATCACCCATGTTTGTAATCGAAATAAAGGCTTTCTCTCCATCGATGTCTCCTTAGAAATTCACTCTGGATTTTATCTAGCACGGTAAGGAATCCAGAGGGTGGAGTGAGGGAACAGAAAAACTATAAAATTCAGTGACTTAAATGTAGAACTTTCCATTTAGAATATAGATATGTTGCTTTGGAGGGAAACAGTTTGCAGGGAAATCAACTTTACAGGGACAGAGGTTTCATTATTGTGCAAATAAACACACAGGTTCTCATTAGGGAGGTGAGCCAGCAGAGAAGTCCACACTGGACTGAGAAGAGGCCACTGTTGCAAGGCTTGGGGCCCCAGACTCAAACAGGCCAGGGACTGCCATGCTCACGTGAAGCGGAAGGGACTCCACTAACCTCCACAGCATGAGTGAAGACACACCTCCACACAAACCCTCTCAGCCTGGTGGCTCAGGCATTTCAGGCAGGTAAGGGGGTTCGACCAGGACAGTTACCTTAAGTAAGGCAGCTAGGATGAGAATCAGCTGAAAACCTTGGGAGGAATCGAATGCAACCTATCTCACATGTGCAGCATTTCCCCCGTGATTTTGTGGGACTTGGATTGGTGGGACAAACTCAGGACTATTGCCAGAAACTGAGTTCTCAGGGTCTCACTGGGTCATGGCCACTAATGGCAGAGGACGGGGTTCTTGGTTCAAATATTGCTGACCCTGGAGACTTATATCAGCTTGTGTGTGGCACTCGCCTTCAGATTTGACTGGCTTCACTTGGAATCACACAGCAGGAGTGAGGGGTTATAAATTATGTCTTTTTGTATTAAAGTATACAGGCAAAGTGACACAGACTTTTTAAAAAATCTTAAGCACTGAAAGGATTATAATGAAAAAGTCTCTTGACTTACCCCTCCTTACTCCTAGTCCTACTCCTTAAAGACAAAAACTTCTCACTTTTTTAAAGCCATGTCTTGATTTATTAACCTTAGGCATTATTGACTTCCTATTATTACATAAAGATCTAGCACTTTTAAGCCTTCTCATTTTTATTCTCTTTTAAAAATTGCATCACAATTTTTAAGCCAGGCAGTATACCACGATCATTTTTCTTCCCTGTACATTTTTAAATATATTTTATTGATTAAGCTATTACAGTTAGCTTAATACAGTTAGCCAATTTTCCCCCTTTGGCTCCCTCTTCCCTCCAGCGATCCCTCCTAAATTCATGGCCATTGGTCATGCATGTAAGTTCTTTGGCTACTCCATTTGGTATACTGTTCTTAATATCCCCTGTCTATTTTATACTTATCAATTAGTACTTCTTAATTCTTGAACCTTTCCCCCATTCTCTCCCTTACCCCTCCCAGCTGATAACCCTCCAAATGATCTCCACATCTATGATTCTGTCCCTGTTCTGCTTGTTTGATTTATTTGTGTTTTAGATTCAGTTGTTGGTAGTTGTGCATTTGTTGCCATTTTAATGTTCATAATTTTGATCTTTTTCTTATATAATTCCCTTTAATATTTCATATAATAATGGCTTGGTGATGATAACTCCTTTAGTTTTACCTTGTCTGGGAAGCGTTTTATCTGCCTTTCCATTCTAAATGATAGTTTTGCTGGATAGAGTAATCTAGGTTGTAGGTGCTCACTTTTCATCACTTTGAATACTTCTTGCCAGTCCCTTCTTGCCTGCAAAATACTCTTGAGAAATCAGCTGACAGTCTTATGGGACTCCCCTATAGGTAACTCTCTACTTTTCTCTTTCTGCTTTTAAGATTCTGTCTTTATCTTTAATCTTTGGCATTTTAATTATGATATGTCTTGGTGTGTTCCTCTTCGTGTCCAACTTGTTTGGGACTCTCTGTGCTTCCTGGACTTGTATGTCTATTTCATTCACCAAATTAGGGAAATTTTCTTTCATTATTTTTTCAAATAAATTTTCAATTTCTTGCTCTTTCTCTTCTACTCTGGTACCTCCATGATTCAGATGTTGGTATGTTTGGAGATGTCCCAGAAACTCCTTATCCTTTTTTTTTTAATTCTTTTTTCTTCTTGCTGTTCTGATTGAATGCTTATTTCTTCCTTATCTTCCAAATTGTTGGTTTGAATCTTGGCTTCATTCCCTCCACTGTTGGTCCCCTGTAGATTTTTGTTTATTTCACTTAATGCAACCTTCATTTCTGCCTGGGTCTTTTTTTATGCTGTTGCAATATACAATGATTTCTTTGAGCATCCTGATAACCAGCGTTTTGAACTCTGCATCTGATAGGTTGTTTATCTCCATTTCATTTAGTTCTTTTCCTGAAGTTTTGTTCTGTTTTTTTTCATTTGGGCCATATTTCCTTGTCTCCTCAATATTTGGCAGCCTGCCTGTGTTTCTTTAGGTAGTGCTCCTTTGACTCCTTTGTCTTAGTAACATGGCCTATTATAGAAAAGGCACCTATAAATTTTATGGGCCAGAGCCTTAGGTAGTGGCCAGGGTGGGGCAACCCATTTCACCACTTTGTGGCTCTGTGTGGAGGAAGGCTCAGAGAAGGGACAATGCTGCTGCCTAGCCGCTGGAGATTCCAGAGGGGAAGCTGTCTCCCTGGCACTCATCTCCTTACCAATCTCTTTACTTTCTCCACTCTCCCTGTATGCCACTTGTGCCCTTCCAGTTGCCCTTGTGCTAAATCCAAGTGGGAGTGGGTCTACATGAGTCCTAAGTCTGTTGAGGGCCCTTTAAGAGAGAGAATCCCACAGTTTTTCTGCCTCCCTAACCCTCACTTGTGTATGCAGCCAGAAGTATAGAGGTACTATCTTCCTGGAGCTGGAAACCTGGGCTGGGTGGGTGGTCTGGGATCCCTCACTCCTGAAACCCAGGCATGTGCCCTGAATGGGAATCACACTGGTGATCCTTTGGTTCACAGGCCAGCACTAAACCCACTGAGCCACACCAGCCAAGGTTATTATCCCTCCTGATTTTTATCTACCATACTTGAATGTGGCATCGCCTATTCCACCTCCTTTCCACTCCTCTCTGTACTTCTGCCTCCACCCCTCCTACCTGTCTGGTTGAATGTGGCTTCTTTAAATCCTTGGTTGTTAAACTTCCATATGGCCCAATTTTCTGACAAATCTGGATGTAATTTTCACTGTAGTTGTGTGCAGAGCTGAAGTGTGTTTACTTATGCCTCCATCTTGGCTGGAAGTATTCATTTAAGTGAAATGAATACTTAATATTTTTTATTTGCTCTATAACAGGAGTGTCAAACTCATTTTCACTGGGGGCCACATCAGCCTCGTGGTTGCCTTCAAAGGGCTGAAATAATTTTAGGACTGTATAAATGTAACTACTCATTAACTGATAAGTTGAAATTACATTCGGCCCTTTGAAGGCAGTCCTGAGGCTGATGTGGCCCCCAGTGAAAATGAGTTTGACACCCCTGCTATATAACAATGAATAATTCTTCCCAAATTTTCCACATGATCAATTGCTTCAAAGTACAAGCATCAATCAGATCACCATCAGCTGTACTTCTTTCCTGGAAGATCTGCCTCCAAGAGCTTACTCCTTCTGAGCTGGCTTCTCTTCCTGGGCCTATCACACAAATATCATCCTAGGCCTCCCCATGACTATGCCTTTGTTCTTAATATTCTCTCTCTTGAGTTTGATGACTCAGTGCTATGCTTCCTAACCTGGGCATCCAGAGACACTTTGTCAAAGCTCTGCAAGTGTTGATAGCTTTTTTAAAATAATTTTTAAGTATATTTTATTGATCATGCTATTATAGTTGTTCCCATTTTTTTCTCCCCTTTATCCCCTTTCTCCCAGCATCCCCCCACCCTATAGCAAACCCCACTTCTAAGTTCATGTCCATGGGTTGTACATGTAAGTTCTTTGGCTTCTCCATTTCCTATTCTATTCTTAACCTCCCCCTGTCTGTTTTGTACCTACCATTTATGCTTCTTATTCCCTGTGCCTTTTTGACCCATTCTCCTCCTTCCCCTCCCCACTGATAACCCTGCATGTGCTCTCCATTTCTGTGATTCTGTTCCTGTTCTAGTTGTTTGCTAAGTTTTTGCTTTTGTTTTTTAGGTTCAGTTGTTGATAACTGTAAGTTCGTTATCATTTTACTGTTCGTATTTTTGATCATCTTCTTTTTCTTAGATAAGTCCTTTTAATGTTTCATATAATAAAGGCTTGATGACGATGAACTCCTTTAACTTGACCTTATCTGGGAAGCACTTTATCTGCCCTTCCATTCTAAAGGATAGCTTTGCTGGACAGAGTAATCTTGTAGTAATCTTGAGTAACCTTCCCTTTCCTGACTTCAAATACTTCTTTCCAGCCCCATCTTGCCCTCTAAGGTTTCTTTTGAGAAATCAGCTGACAGTCTTATGGGCACTCCTTTGTAGGTAACTGTCTCCTTTCCTCTTGCTGCTTTTAAGATTCTTTCCTTACCTTCAATCTTGGGTAATTTAATTATGATGTGCCTTGGTGTGTTCCTCATTGTGTCCAATTTCTTTGGGACTCTCTGGGCTTCCTGGATTTCCTCAAAGTCTATTTCCTTTGCCAGATTGGGGAAGTTCTCCTTCATTATGTTTTCAAATAAGTTTTCAATTTCTTGCTCTTCCTCTTCTCCTTCTAGCACTCCTATGATTTGGATGTTGGAACATTTAAAGATGTCCTGGAGGTTCCTAAGCTTCTCTTCATTTTTTTTACTTCTTTGTTTCTTCATTCTATTCTGGTTGAATGTTTGTTTCTTCCTTTCATTCCAAATTGTTGATCTGAGTCCTGGTTTCCTTCCTTTCACCACTGGTTCCCTGCATATTTTCCTTTATTTCACTTTGTATAGCCTTCACCTTTTCCTTCACTTTGCATCCCAGCTCAATCATTTCTGTGAGCATCATGATTACCAGTGTTTTGAACTCTGCATCTGATAGGTTGTCTATCCCCTCATTGCTTAGTTCTTTTTCTAGAGCATGGCTGTCAAACTCATTTTCACCGGGGGCCACATCAACCTCATGGTTGCCTTCAAAGGGCTGAATGTAATTTTAGGACTCTTTAAATGTAACTACTCCTTAACTAGGGGCAAGGATCTCAGCACTGCTGCCAGGTAGAAACGAGGTGCTGGGTTGGATAAAACAAGGTGAAGGGCCAGATTCGGCCCGCAGGCCTTGTGTTTGCCACCTGTGTTCTAGAGTTTTGATCTGTTCTTTCATTTGGGCCATATTTCTTTGTCTTGGCGCACCTGTTACATTGTAAGGGGCAGAGCCTTAGGTATTCACTAGGGCAGGGCAGCCCATGTGGCTGTGTTGTGACTCTGTCTGTGGGGTAGGTGTCAGAGGGGAAAATGCTGCTTGCTTGGCTCTTGCCCTACTTTCCGTTACTTCCCCCACTTTCCACGAGTGGATTGTGCCCTTTCAGGTGCTAATTCCCAGGTCGGTGGGTTTGTGTACGTTCTAGGATACTGTGGGTCTCTCCAATGAACTCTCTCGTGAGACTGGGAGTTTCCCCTACTGCTGCAACCCCTATGGATATTTACAGCCAGAAGTTTTAAATCTTTAGTTCCCCACACTGAAACCCTGGGTTTTGTGCTCTGTCTTGCTCCCCATTTGTTCATCCCAGCTTATCTGTGCACGAATGTGGGAATATCCAGTCTGCCTCCTTGCCTTGCTGTGCGTCCTGGCCCCATTTCCACCCCTCCTACCAATCTGGATAAATGTTCCTTTAACTCCTTGGTTGTTGGACTCCGTTTGTTGGAATCACTTTGATTTTCTGGCAGTTCTGTTTGGTTTTTGTTTTTAAATTGGTTGTTATCCTTCTTTTGATTGTGTGAGGAAGCAAAGTGTTTCTACCTATGCCTCCATCTTGGCCAGAACTATGATAGGTTTTTTTAAAAAAGATTTTATTTATTTATTTTTAGAGATGGGGAAGGGAGGGAGGAAGAGAGGAAAAGAAATATCAATGTGTAGGAGATACATCGACTGGTTGCCTCTCATACACCCTCCACTGGGGACCTGGTCCACAACTCAGGCATGTGCCCTGTCTGGGAATCTAACCAGAGACCTTTGGATTCGCCTCCTGGCACTCAGTCCATTGAGCCACACCTGCCAGGGCTACTAGTTTTTAATTGTGGATTTTCATTTCACAAACTATATTTTGTTTATCCTAAAGAAACAACTCTTGTAGTAATCATTTACAACTGAAAAACATTTTCAATATTAAGGCTTTAGTTTCTTTCTTTATTTTTTTAAAGATTTTATTTATTTATTGTTAGAGAGAGGGGAAGGGAGAAAAAGATGAATGTGTGGTTGCCTCCCATGCTCCCCCTACTGGGAACATGGCCCACAACCCAGGCATGTGCTCTGACTGGGAATCGAACCAGTAACCTTTGGTTTGCAGGCCAGCACTCAATCCACTAAGCCATACCAGGCAGGGCAGGCTTTAGTTTCTTAATCTGGAGTTTCTATAACTTGGGTCTCCAGGCATATTTTCAGACATCTGGAGTAATATCTTTTCCTTTTAAAAGAGTTATTTGGTATACTGAAGTGTGAGAAACATCATCTTAAATGAAAGTGGTAGTCCCCTAGTGGTTCTTCTGGACTCCAGCTGCAGGGGGTAGGAGATGGAGTTTGCGGCAGGAGTATTGGGGGTGAGAGATGCTTTTGTCACCCAGACATGTAGCTGCCCAACCTCCATGTGCATTTAATTCACATACACACCTACACACACCTACTAACTACAGGGTCCGGCACAAACAACGCCCCCTTTTTATTACAAAATCTTTTATTGCAAAATCATAAGCATGTGATTCTGTAGTATAACAATATCACACTCAAGCACACCATGTGACATTTTAGGTGAAATGTTCAAATTAAAACTATAAACTATTACACCCATATTATTACCCTACCAACCACACCCAAGCAGGCATTACTTCTGCCAGACCCTGGTATTTCTTAATCTTACACCTTTACTCTCCATTGATGTTAATGGCCAACTTCATTTTTATAGGCTGGAAAGTCCAACTTTGAAATGTTCTGTTCTTCATCTAGGCCTAAGTATAACCAATTGTTCTCTACTAAATCATTGGGCTTTTTTCTGAAATAAAGTTTTAATTTGGGATAGTTTTAGATTTACAGAAAAAATGTGAAAATAGTACAGTGGATCCCTATATATACCAAGCCCAGTTTCCCCTATTAGTAACATCTTATATTAGTGTGGAACATTTATTACAATCAATGACCCAATATTGATACATTGTTTTTAACTAAAGCCCATACTTTATTCATATTTCCTCAGTTTTTACCCAATGTCTTTTTTCTGTTCTACTATCCCATCCAGGACACCACACCAAGTTCAGCCGTCATATCTCCTTAGGTTCCTCTTGGCTCTAACAGTCTGTCAGGTTTTCCTGGGTTTCAATGACCTTGGCAGTTGTGAGGAGTACTGGTCAGGTATTTTCTAGAGCGCCTCTCAGTTGGATTTGTCTGATGTTTTTCTTATGATTAGACTCGGGTAATGGTTTTGGGGAGACAGACCACATGGTAAAGTGCCGTTTTCATCACATCGTATTGAAGTTACACACTAGCAACATGACTTGTGGTCGTTGATGCTGATCTCGATCATCTGGCCAAAGCAGTGTTTGTGAGGTTTCTCTGCTATGACGTTGCTCTGCTTCCCGCTTCCGTGCTGTGCCTTTTGGGAGGAAGTTACTCTATGTAGCCCACAATGAATGAATTCTCCTTCCTTCCTTGAGGGCAGAGCATCTACATAAATTATTTGGAATTCTTCTGCATAAGAGATTTACCTATTCTCTCCCAGTTATTTATTTTTTAATCATTTGTTTATATCAGTATGGACTCATGGATATGTATAACATACTTTGAGTTATAACTCAATACTGCTTTTTTTTTATTTTGTTGCTCAAATTGCTCTAGCATTGATCATTAGGAGTTCATGTGTCCTTTCCACATATTCTCATCATTATGCATTTGGTTTGGTTTTTTTGAGTACTTCTGTACTTTTTGGCACTTCAGGATGCCCCACGCTCATCTTGTATATTTTAAATACCTGTTTTCACAAATGGTGTATCTATTAGAATGACTGCTTTATAGCTTAACACCTAAAACAAATAGTTCACTTGGGGAAGGAAATAGATGTTAATAAAATTTTTCTGAAGCACCTGTTCTTCTTTCTCTAGTTCTTACCTTTGTAGGAACTATAAACTGGAGCCAGAAACCTCAGAATCTCCCTCTGCTTCCTTTTATGCTCAGCCACCCTCTTTCTTGTCAATTTGACTGGTTTTCAAATGTTTGCCTGCTCCTCCATTCCATTGCCAGTGCTCAGCTCAGATGCCTGTGCCTCGCAAGACAGCAGCGAAGGCCTTCTGTCGGCGTGGTTGGTTGCCTGTGCCTGCTTGCTTTGCTGACATACCCACCCCTTTCCCTTATGCTAATTGTCATAAAACATCTGTTAGCTCTTCACTTAGGATGGCCCCTGCTGAGATTGGCATCCAAGGCCTTCCACAGACGTGGTCCCGTACAGCTGCATCTCCCAGGACACCCCACCCCTGGGCACTCTGCCCTGGCTACCCCGTAGTACAGGGCCCTCAGCATGGGGTGCACAGTCCGAAGAGCCCTAACCTCTGTCCTTAGCCTTCTGAACCCACCATAAGGTCCACTTCTTCATTCCTAGGTATTCTCACTGAACTCTGCTTCTAGTCCATTCTCCATCTGGTCCTACAGTTGTAGATATGTCTATCCCATTAGATTGGAAGCCCCTTATAGGCAGGGCTCTGTTTGTCTTATTAACCTTCCTTCCCCTTGTGGTGTCTGGCTCAGGACACCACATTCAGAGGCAGTTTGATATCTGCTAAATTGACGGACATGTTTGTACCCTGTGTATTCATATGCCTGTTGTTTTGCTCTCAAACACCAGAGGGCACTGTTAGCATGTTGAGAAGGAAGATTATAATCCCGTAGACCTGAAAGGTTGAGAACCACTAATGAAAAGCTTGCTTCTGTTTTGAGATGCACAGTATTTACTGCTCTTCACTTGTTCTAAACACATCCTATTGAGTTTATTCATGAGTTGTGCTCCTGTTGGGTTTAGAGATTGGTATGAGATTTACTAATGACACTTCCATCGCAGGTCAGATCCTCAGACAGGATTGCCTTCATGGTCTCTCCATACCCAAAGCAGCCCTTCCAACCCTAGCTGCCCTTCTCCTACCCCAAAACTGGGACTGCCAGTCCCAAG
Source organism: Carollia perspicillata (assembly GCA_004027735.1). Taxonomy (NCBI): domain Eukaryota; kingdom Metazoa; phylum Chordata; class Mammalia; order Chiroptera; family Phyllostomidae; genus Carollia; species Carollia perspicillata. Next base: position 47,637 of record PVKM010002443.1, on the reverse strand, counting down.
GGGTGTGGGGATATGGTGCTGTTGCTCTTCTGCCTAGCCCTCCTACCACACACACACACCAACACTGCGGCCACTAAGGGATGGGTTGTTTGTTTGTTTGTTTGTTTGTTTAGAGAGAGAGGAAGAAACCCATTGTTTTGTTGTTCCACTTACTTATGCATTCATTGGTTGATTCTTGTAGGTGCCCAGACCAGGGATCAAATCCGCAATCTTGGTGTTTCGGGACAACACCAGGGCTGGGTGGTGGTTTAACAGCTTTAATGGTCTGTGAGCAGGATGGGAGGCTGTTAAGAGGAACAGCACCTACACTGGCCTCAGGGTCACTGCAGCATTTCCCTGTGTGTTCCCAGGCTGGCTGGAGGTGAGTTGCAGCACCATGGGCCCCCAGGTGTGAGAAAAGTACATAAGCCAGGGAGCTCCACTCCAGAGAAGTTGGTTGGCTATTTGCAAAGGTCTCATGCCTTGTACATCTTTTTTTCCCAAAAAGCAACATGAAAATTTGAGGCCATAAAGGAAAGAGTTGATGTTTTCAAGAAATAAAAAAACCTTGTCCTCCCTTTCCCCTAGCAAACCCCCTCCAGCCCTGGGGTTCCTGAGCAATGGGACAGCATGAGGCCCAGATGGAGGGAGTGAGGCCCAGAAACTCCTCCCCTTATCTGTGTGGTAGAACATGTGCCTTGATCCTGCACTGTATGTCTGCCTGATAAACAGGAAGGCATCGCGCCATCAGTATCCATCCCTCTCAGAGCATCTGAGACCTGTCTGGGCCATCAAAGCCATCCCCAGCTTCCAGAGGCATTCTGGAGGGGACTCCAGCCTCACCAAAAACAATTCCCCATTGTGTTTCCCTCTTGGAAATCATGGATTTGTAAACAGTCCCTTACATTTAGATAGGTCCTGCCCCGGCTTTGTGCTGTGTGTTATTTTTTTTTCTTCCTTGAACAATGTCCTTTCCAGTAGGGCCAGTTGTTCACACAATTGTCTGAGACCCTTGGACTACAGGAAACAGCACCAGATTCTTATCAGCTGGCGGAGGGGGGTGGTGGGCAAGCAGATTGAACAGATGAGGTCATGTCCATAAAGCAAGCTGCTGGTCTGCCATGTCATTCTACTATACCTTTATCTGTGAGAGCAGAGCTCGTCCCCCTTGTCCTCCTAACAAGACAGTCCGGGCTTTGAGTGGCCTTAGCATGGTCTCCTCCATTTGATGGAAGAGACCTGGACTCCGCTTCACTTTGGAATCCTTGCCAGCCCACAACTGTCCCCTTGCCCTGGTCTTCTCTCTCTGCCCAATGGGATGCTCATCACAGTGAAACATACCTCATTGGTATAGATTAGGGTACACTTTAGTCATCTTCCTCCCCAGGGGAAAGAAGTCCAGATCGGTCAGTCACTGGAGTGCCCCTCACCAGCAGAGTCCTGAGTACAAGCTACTGGCTGGCTGCTGGTGGCCTGGCGTGAGGACGAAGACAGGCATCCTTTGAGAGTCCCCCTCCCTGGAGACTGCAGTGTTTCCCATCCTCAGTGGAAAATGATTTTTTTAAGGCTGCATTGAAGAACCAGGAGTTTCCTTAATGAAAATCTGACATGGAAAGTGAAAGGCCTCATTAGGACATAATCTCTAAGGGACAGGGGCCCAGCCGTGGCACCCATGGCAAAGGCGGCAGGGGCTAGGCAGTGGGAAGTGGGCACAGGGCCACAGCAGCCATGGCCGCCTCATCTGTGCCAGTGGTGTGGGTGAGTCCGGAAGAGGAGCCAGGGTGGGGGCCCAACAATCCCTGATCCCTTATCGGGTGTTATATCCGAACCTAGCCCCACCCATTCATTCTCTCTCCGTGCCAGGGCCAAGTCTCAGAAAACCCTGGGGATTTGATCTCAGTGTTGTTGAACTTTCTCCTTGCAGGAGCCCCTACAGACCAGGATTTGGGTAAGGCTGGGGTGGATCCTTAACTCAGATGGAAATTGGAGTATTTCCTAGTTCTAAAAAGGAGATTTGGCTGGCTGAAGAAGCTTCAATTTGCTGGGCTAGCCGAAGCATGCAAGCAAGTTTTCCAGGGTCCACCCAGCTCTCACTACATCTGGGGCCTCTGCCATCTGGAGAGGACAGCCTGGCAAGGGGCAGGCCAGGCTCTTGATGGCTGCTGCCCACCCGCTCCTCCAACTGGGAGATTCTAAGTGTGTCTGGACCTGAGCTGGGCTTAGCTGAGTGAAAGGGAAGCACAGAAGCCATTTGAGAAAGAGAAAAGGGCTGTTTCCCTCCGTTACTCTGCCTTCTCTATGCCCCCCACCCTTTCTCACAAACTAGTCTGTGGACTGCAGGGTGGTCACAGGCTTGGGGTGAGTCCTGGCCCTCCACAGAGGGCCGCTCCAGACACAGGGGGAGCAGGCAGTGAGCTGGGGAGGCAGGTCAGGGGTGGAGGGCACCATCCAGGCCCAAGGGTCGGCAGCCTGGCAGCCTGGCAGCCTGACCATGAATGGCAGGCCCCATTCTGGCACAGGCCACGGGAAGCCAAGACATGGCTGTTCATGTGGGAAGCCAGGTCCTCCAAAGTTCACAGGCTTCGAAGGCAGAAATTAATAATCTCACACATAAAGGGAAAGAATCTCAGCATAAGTTTCCCAAAGCACACTCTTCAAAACATTAGAAGCGTGAGATGGTAGCTGCTCTGTGGGGAAAAGGGATGGGAGACCAAAAGTTTTAGAGAACTGTGTGGCACACAATAGGCAGGCAAATTAAAGAGAGATCACCATGGGCTTCTCAGGAATGTCACGGGTGGGCAAGCAGGCAGTGTGCAGCCCTGTGAGGCTAAGGAGGCAGAAATCCCTGGGTTTATTTGACCATTTTGAGGGGATAATTGTTCCACAGGACACCATTCTGAAAAACACTTGACTACTGCCTTTAACAAAGACCTTTCCAGCTCTAAATGTGTTTGGGAAATCATAAAACAGGGACCCAAAGACTAGGGGAAGTATGAGACTTAGAGGAAAAAGCTGGCAGAGGAAGATAGAGTGAAATCCCTGAGGCAGGAAATAGGGCTGAAGATGGGAGGAGGGAGGAGGAGGAGGGCCAGGGAGAAGCACATGTCCCCAAGGGGTCTTCAAGGCACCCGCAGGCAGCAGTGATGGTGGGAGCAGAAGTGCCTGGGCCCCAGGGAGAGCCGTTGGTGAGGGGCAAAGGGGGCTGTGGCAGTCACATCCACACGCCCCGCCCAGACTGGCGCTGTGCCAAGTGGGTGCACTGATGACGCTCCTGCATTGGTGGTGGTGATGGCTTGGGGTGGGGCGACCCAGTTGCAGGTCTAGTCATGTCTGGGTGTTTGCGCAGAAACTAGGGGACAAATCTAGGGGCCCCAGGCTGCAAGATGGGACTGGTGACTGACTTATTAAGCCCCCCTAGTCTATCATACAGATTGAGGGGCCCATCCAAGCAAGAGGCTAGTCTCTCCGCTGAGGTGGGGCAACGTCCGGCCCACCTTTTCTCACCTCCCTCCATCACCAGTGCAGGCTGCTCTTTGGGCACAGCATAGTGTCACAAAGGAGTGGCCAGACTCCACTAGGCCAGACTCCTGGGGCCTCCCCTCCTTCCCAGAAACCGCAGCCCCCGCAGCACAGCCTGGCCCCCCAGACAACAGCTAAGTGACCTTAATAAGCGTTGGTATGTGGTTTGGGATGAAGACAGGCACCAGGCCAAGGGCTGCTGTCACAAATGTCAAGTGTTATTGTGAAAAAGAAGCAGAGCTGCCTACGTGCCCAGCTGCCCTTTGCCAGCAATTTTTTTTCTGACTCAAGATCTTCCTGAAGTTCCAAGAAGGTCAGCCTCAGAAGCCCAAAGGGCAGGATCTTCCTAATTTAATAAGCGATCTCAGCGTCAGAGACAATGCCCTCTGACTCCTTCCTTCCCTTGATGCCCACCCTCCCTTCTGGAAAATACCACCTAGGGAGACCTTTTCCCTCATGGAACGGATGGGGAAGGCTCTTCATTTCCAGTTCACACAGATGGTATCAGTCAATTTAGTACAGAAATACACAGATACAGGAACATAAGTATGTGATGTAAATATTAACTTCATTCCCTTCCCTGCAGGTTCTGTGTGGTCGACCACTGTGCTGCCCTCACTGGAGCTCAGGGGTGGTCACGACAAAGTAACAATAGTAATTAGAGGAAGTATGTTCTGAAGACAGAGAAACCACAAAGCCCATCTCAGTATACGAATACAAAAATAGAATTCACACACAGAGGCATCTCCAGGAGTTGTCACACATAGTACCATGGGGGTTGGGAGTTGGTAGAATCTGTCCATAGTTTTCCAAGCACAGGTATTTGCTGCTCAGGACTTTCAGCTCCTCCCTCCGTCTTTCAGAGTAGCTTCCCCGAAGCACCCTGCCCGGAGCCAGCCACGCCTGGGTCCAGACTACAGACCCCTGAGGGCCCCGCTGCTTCTTCCCGGCTTCCCTGGGCAGAGGGGCTGCACTGGCTGCAGCTCTGACACCATTCTTGGGGCTCTGCACACTCCCCTCCCCCTCCTCTATGGCCTCTCTCTCCCTGCCCCCTCTTCTCCAGCTCCCTTGCCCACAGTCCTCCTCTCCTCTGCTTTTACCTGCTCACAGCCCAGCCATAGCAGCAACCAGGCCACGGCTTCCCAAAGCATTGTCAGGTTCGTCTCAGCACTTCCAGCTCACGGACTATGCGAAGGGTGGAAGCAGGGCCCATTTCAGATTCCAGCTGGGGGTGACGGGGCTGGCCCAGATGGAATCCCAGGCAGCACAGTCTGGCTTTGAGTTTAGTGGGACAGGAAGCCCTGTCTTTCCTTCTATCGACTTGTTCCTCCTTTATTCATCTTGGTTTTTCAGTGGAGGGACTTTAGAACCTGATGCTCCTGTCTCCCTCCTCTTGGTTTTGTGCGTCACTAACGTGTTCACAGGCAGGATGGGAACAGCTTTTTGTTCAGTCCTCCCCCTCCTCCCTTGCTGTGCTCCCCAGTTCAGAAAGGCATTACCGCTGATGGCAATGCATTTGCCTACACGCACAGACAATGCCTCCGTCCTGGCTACCTGAGCCTCAGCCCCAACAACCAGCACAACCTAGAGTTCTTAGCAGCTTTTTCCCCTTAAAAGAAAAGAAAAAAAGGCTTCATACATGAACCATCCACAACCAACCCTTATTTAGCAGAAACTAACGATTCCAGGATGGAAAACATCTGGCCTTCCCGGGGGCTCCTGAGCTAATTGATGCCATGTTGAGTCCTTAAGCACGCCTGCTCCTGAGCCCCATAGCCCAGCCTAGGGTCTCCCACCCTCTCCCCATCTCCAAAGCCTCTCAATCCTCTGTGTCCCTGGGCGTAGCCCTACCCCACCCCTCCCGGGTCCTGCCCACCAGCTGCAGCTTGCTCTCAGAGCTGCCACATTCCCACCCTCCCAAGCCGTGGGTGTGCTCGCATTGCCCTGGGAAAGACAGCCCACTCCTCCCCAGCTCCCCTCTCCCCATCTCTAGTCCACAGAGATGGAGCTGACATTCTCCTAGAAGCCATCCTTACCCTGCTCATCAGCATGGAGACCCCAGCGGTGGGCAGGGGGGATACTATCAGGAGGGGTAGGCATCCCAGGAAATGTGGCCTGACAGCTCAGGGGCCTGGGGAAGGGGAGTCAGGCTGTGAGGCCCCTCTGGTTTATGACATAGGGCCTGAGGCCCAGCTCGCCCCCTGGTTGCAGGGAACTCTAGCAGTCTGTGCTTCTGTGATTCCGAGATGGAGAACAGGCAGTGGACAGTGGCAGGTGACCACCAAGATGTCAGGGCACAAAGTGGGGACAAGGGGTCTACCTTCTCAGCACTTCCTCTTTCCCTCCCCAGCTCAGTCAGGGAAGGTCTTCACTGGTGCTGGCTAGCTCAGAGGCAACCCCCCCTCCTCTGGCTAAGGGCCTGTGCCACTGCCTCCTCAGAGGCAACCGCAAGCCACTCGAAGGGTGGCTTAGAATGGCCATTGTTCTGCAGCTGGGAAAGAACTTCCCAGTCCTCTTGCCTCTGGGCACAACCAGAAATGTGCTCTGGGGACCACCTCTGAGAACACATAGCAGGTCCACTGATATCGCCAGTGGGCAGGGGGTGCTGGCTCCATCTGGAACTAAGAGCAGAAAGGTGTAGGGAACAGGCACGGGGTCCCTCCATCAGGCCCCAGCCTTTCCTGTAGCGGCCTGGTAGGGGTTTGGGGCAGAGACTCCCATCTCTAAGAGGTGATCAAGCTGCTGGCCCCCTCTGCCTTAGTTGGGTGGGTGGGAGACACTAGGAGCTGATGCTGGGCCACTGGGCCCATCCCAACCACCCCCTCCTTCGCCTTCTATGTGGCCTCCACCTCCCGGGGTGTCCGATTTCGCTCAGCCTGTACCCGGCTCTTCACCTTCTTGCCCAGCTCCAGCCCTGCCCAGCTCTTGCCCTTGGCCTGCTTGCCCCGGCTCCGAGAGGAGCACCACATACGCTCACAGTACTCATCCACCCGGGGCAAGTTGGCGAAGCCGATGAGCTGCAGGATGTCCTTGTACCAGGCCTTGGGCGGGGTGGAGGCCAGGCTTCCCTGGGCAGGGGGCTCCCCTGGCCTCTGCTCCCTATGGGACAGGCTCTTGAGCTGCGCAGCCACAATCACCTCCAGAGCCAGGCGGGCCACGGTCTGGGAGAAGCCGTGCTCCAGCGTAGTGCAGGTGTAGGTGCCCTCATCCAGGCGGCTGAGCCTGCGGAACAGCAGCCCCTGCTCCGTTTGCTGGATTCGCTCATCTGTCTTCACCTGCCGGGTACCAGGAGAGCACGAGGGGCAGGTGGAGCAAGGCACACACCATCAACTTCTCTGCATCCTGCTTTTCCAAATATGTCATCTCAGGGCCCAGTACTTGCCCATTCTTCCCTTCCCAGGAAGGGCCCAGCAGCTTGGTAGGCTTAGCCTCTGTGCGACTAAGCTAATTGCAGGCAGGCCTTCACCTTCCAATCACCCAGGACATGGCCTGCACAGGGGGCTTTTCGAAAATTTGACTGGTTTCTCCCCTAGTCAAAGCTTTGGGACACCTGTCTTGGCTTTGGGGAGCCCCAGCACACATCCCACTGAACTGAGGGAGTAAGAGGGTATTTATAGGCTTTTACTCAGGGGGATCTGTAGCCCCAGCCCCAGGACTAGAATTCCCCTCACTCTACATACATGGTCTGCATTGATCACTTCCCCCACAGCAAGGGGCCCACAGCCCCAGCCGGGGGTGGGCTAAGTGCCCTTCACAGTGTGGGAGGTACGAGTGCTGTTCTGACTCTGGCCCAGTCGCTGGCTGGGCTTTAGTCTACTTGTCTGTACGTTGAAGCTGGCCTGCTTGGGCAGTGAGTGCTGTGTAATTTCATCCCATTGCTTCCCCTGCCCCTGGCCCCAGGGGGAGTCTCTCAGTGCCTAGCCCAACAGCTGGCCCAAGGCTGGCCTCCCCCAGTTCCCAAGCAGGAAGGAGAGCCCCTCCTGTAATCAACCCACTCCCTCCCTCCCCTGCCTGTGGGAGCTCTTGAGAATGGTTTCTCACCCTGCCCCACCCACGCCCATCCTCAGGCCCCAGACAGAAGCCATCTCTGGGGCTGACAGGCCTTTCCAGACCGGGTAGGAGGGCCTGGGCAAGCAGTGGGACTCCAGGGAAGAAGTATGAGGCCGGGCAGTGAGGGAGTGGGAGGTGATGGCCACTGGCCAGGGGCACAAGCCTGAGGCAGAGGAGGACCAAGAAACCCTGGGGAAAAGGTCCCTGCAAAGGTGAGCCGTGTGTGTAGGCACGGGGGCTCCCTGACGGTGCAGACCCCCTTCCTTCTCTTCTGTCTCTGCCACCCACCTCCCAGAGCCTCTGCTCAGTCCCTGGGGAGTTGGTGGGCTCCCTGTCACTGGAGGAGTTCCAAGCAGATGGCAGGAGTGGGGCACCTCCTTCCAAGCACCTGAGGGGCCTAACGCACGGTTTTCTTCTGTTGAACTTGGCAGGTTCCCCTCAGAGCCCCTTTCTAGGACTCAGGACTTGGGCTTCAGGGAGGGATAAGACCTTAGGGCAAGTACAAACCAGAGGCAGTGTCCTCACTCACCTGGTCAGGCCCCTGGTCCCCCGGCCTCTGCAGGAGCCAGCGCACGGTCGCTTGGGGAGACTTGGGCAGGCACTCCAGGAAGGTGCTGTTGTGCTCCGTGCCGTAGACCGTGGTGGTCGCCACAAGTCCTGCAGCCTCCTCTGCAAGGAGGCAAACGTGGGCTCAGCCCCAAAACTACGCGTGGGACCCCTGACTCCCACAGTCTCGGAGCCCCTAGCAGTGTTTAGGGACCTCAGTGTCCATCAGTCCCTAAGCCAGTCACTCTGTCCAAAGACCCTACACCTATATACTGACAGAAGCCACATGGATAGGGAAACTAAGGACAAGTTTACAACAGGACAAGTCTGAGGCCTCACTTCGCAGGGGTTCAGCCCAAGCCATTGGGTGAGTGGGAAACTTGTGCGAGCCCAGCCGGCAGCCAGTGGCCACCACTCACCTTCCTGGCTCTGGCCCAGGCACTGCAGGGCAGGGTTGCCATGACGAATGTCCTGCCGGCGGAACCGGCGCTTGCTGGTGCCAGGCCGGTAGCGGGTACAGGAAGCGCCATCCCAGGCACAGTACGGGTCCCGGGCCAGGCAGCACTCCGCACAGGCACTGCCGTAAGTCTCACACTGGTGCAGCTGCAGCCGGGCCACGCCCAGCCTCGAGCCCACGTACAGCATTTGCTGGAGAAGGACCCAGGCAGAGCCCACAGTGAGCCTGGGCTTCTCCAGAAGCAGCCAGGCACTCAGCCTCCTTAGGTTTTCTGAGATCCCTGCCACTTTCAAGCAGTCTTCCAGAGCCTCTTGGGTGCAGTCACAGAAACAAAACGTTTACCACCCACAGGCTGCACCAGCGATCCTGCGCTAGGCAGGACAGGTAGGGGATGCGGCAGGCCTGGGGCCTTTTCTCTGAGGGGCTTGGGCTGGCCCCAGGCTCACCCTGCTTCTGACCTTTGCCCTCCACCCCAATGACCTGACTTGCCTCTGACCTTAGGTGCACTCTGCTTTAAGCAATCCCAGTGCCAAAGTCGGGATCTACCCAAAGATAAACTGAGGCAGACAAATTTGGGAAGATGGTATTTGCCCCTTTCAGAAGGACACAGCAGGCCTCTAAGAAGTGACTCCCTTGTTTGATTTCAAACCTGGATCTTGTTCTCCAGCACTTTTTTGTCTCCCCTAAGGAACAGGCCTGTCGTGGATCTCCCCACATCTGAACACAAGCTCACTCACTCAGGGCCTCCCACTGCCCGCCGGTTTCACACACGGGAACCTCAGCTCCCGGCTGCACTCTGAGCCCTCTTTGCAGGGTCTAGTCAGGCAGCCCAGCGCCTGCTGCAGGGGCTTTCCAGCAGGCACAGGCAGTGCTCAGGAGGCTTCACGCCAGGGGAGGGAGACAGGAGGCATGAGGAGGGCGCAGCTGCTCTTACCCTTTTGACTGAGATCTCCATCTCAGTGATGGCTGTTGGTACCTGGGGAAGGAGCAGGGTATCAGGAGAGGGGTGTCGGGAAGGTTTCCACTGCACCTCCTGCCTTCAGCTTCCTTTAGCCCCCAAGGCTGCCTAGCTCCCAGCCTGGGTCAGTGCAACTATGGCTGGACAGTCTTTCCCAGAGGTCAGGTTACAAGAAAGGTCCCCTTACCCTGGCTGGCCTCCAAGCAGGATGCTTGGCAAGAAGCACAAATCTCCAGTGTCCCCCCACACAGCCCTGTTCCCCAGCAATGAAGCAGCTGTCTTGAGTCACCCATCCCAGGTTGGGAGGCATGACAGTCCCCCAGACACACCACCTGTCTGACTCTAAAGAGGGGCCTGCGGAACCCCTTGGGCACTTGGGCTCTCAGACCCCCTCACAGGGAGTTGTGCCTATCAGGGCCTTGTCCAGTGGGTGCTCACCTTGGCCATCCCTCCCTGAGTTCCCCCAACGTTCAGCTCACAGACTTCTCTGAGGGCCCCTCAGTCATTTAGAGGCATCAGCAAGCCCTCTGCAGCAGGGAGTGTGGTCACTTTCATCCCCCACTGGCTACGAGTTCAGGAAAGACAGACCCCTCCTGTCTTTACTCCTGGGCTTTGCTCCTGCCTCCCTATAGCCTGGGCTAGACCCAGGGATGGGCTTGAGGGGACCCCTCCCATCAGCCTGCCTCCTCGCTCACCTTAAACACCTGGAGCTCCTCCAGAACTACCTCCTCAGGCTCAGCCGAGCCCCCAGACTGAAGGGCCATGACCTTGAGCACTGAACCTGAGTCTGAGGCAGGGAAGAAGGGGTCAGTAGGAGAGGAAAGGGCAGCCTGGGGGCCAGCACACCTCCCCATTCCAGCCACCTTACTCAGCCCACCCACCAGTCCCCAGGAAGATGACGTCATAGGTCCCGTCCTCTGCCTCCACGCGGTCCACCACGATCTGGCGCAGCTGCTGGGCCAGGTGGGTTTTGACGAGGACAGGGCGGCCCTGCCGAGGCCGCACGGACCGAAACATGAGTGGGTGGGCTCGGGCAAACTGCAGCACCTCATCTGGGTAGTCCTTGGTGCTGCCGAAGGGCTGTCCGGGCTGCGCAGTCATCTTGCTGGGGCACTGTGGCAGAGGCAAAGGCAGCACCTGGGACCCTGGGGTCACACATTCCCCACCCCAGCCTGTTTCCACACCCCACTGTCTGGGCATACCATCCTCGGAGGGACTGCTCTTACTGTGTGAGAGGCTCCTCAACGTGGTCAGGGCTCGGTGCGGTGCCTCTCCCCACCCCGACCCCTAGCTCGGAGCTGCTATGGAGCTGCATGCAGCAGACACAATGATGTCCCAACATACAGCCCTCCTGGCATCTGCTCCACCATCTTCCCAGGCCGAGCCAGATACTCACCACGCCAGGGCGGGGGAAGGGCACCTTGCCCCCAAAGGGCCCCCACTGGTGCTGGGGACCATCTTGGTGGGCAAAGGGCCCCTTGAAGACCTCCCAGATGTCCGCCATGTGATACAAGCAGACTGCAAAGCCCTGGAACACAGCACTGCAGAGGGCAGAGAGGACAGTCAGGCCCAGGTGGCCGTCATAGGTGGGACAGGGGCAGTCTGGCTCATTAGGCAGGGCAGAGGGTGACAGTGCCTGCTGTCAGCAGAAACTGAAAACCAAGACACCCAGGCAATGGTAAAGAGAGGGAGACAGAAAACATAGCCACAGAGTCACCAAATCAGGGACAGAGATAGGGACCCAGGGCAAGGCTGGGGTTTGAAGGCAGAGGCTCAACAGAGGAACCCGAGGTCCAGAGGCCTGGTCTGGGTCAGGGAGAGGGAAGGCCAGTGTGCCCACCTGACCGTGCTGAAAAGTGCGTACACCTCAAGGTTCTTCCCTGCCTTGGGCCACAGCAGGAACACGTCCTCTGGGAGACAGAAGACCACTGCCAATGTCCCCCACTCACTGGCCCAGAGCCCTCCTGACTCCCACTCCCAGGCCTTCCCTTGGCCCCGCCCTTACCCAGCTGGTCAAAGTGGGTCTCAGCACCACCGGGACCGGGCACCGAGCAGACCAGCCTGGCCTTGAGGAAAGTGCTCCATTTGTTCACCAGCACCCTCTGGCCGCCAGCGTCATTCTGCGGGTTGGGGGCTTAGGGTCAGCCTTGGGTCCCAGAGGACAGACAGGTCCCCTCCTCCGGCTCCTCCACCCTCACTCTTCGGTGGGGAGGCGAGGACGCTGGCTCCCCACCCTCACCTCAGCTTCCCTGCTGCTGAGGGTGGGGACGGGTTGCGGGAGAGGAGCACAACAGGGACTGAAGCCTCCCACTGCCCCCTCCCAGCTCTCACCACGCAGACACGGCCCACGCGGCTGACAGTGACATGGCCTGGGCCACCGTCTGGTGAGGGGACAGTCTCCGAGAAGAAGAAGTACACTTTGTCATCATTCTGGTCAGAGTTGTCAGCGATCCGGGCAGCCATCACAAACCGGGGGTCTGGGTGGGGGGAGGTGATAGGATGAAGCTGGTGGGGGAGCCTTCCGGGGGGAACAGGTGGCTGAACACAGTGGGCATGGGGAAGAGGTACGGGATCCCCCACGGGAGGCTGGAGTCCCGGGGGGGGGGGGGGGGGGAATGGGCTGCCCCTCCTGCCTCCTGCCAATGCAGGCAGGCCCCAGCCAGCCTCGCCCTCAGCAGGCCCCTGGACTCACCGTGCAGGAGGCTCTGGTCAGAGTCAGAACGCAAGGCCGGCTGGGGACCCCCACTCCGGAAGATCATGGCCTCGCGCCCCAGGAAGTCGGCAGTGAGGCCGGTGTACAGCTCCCCACCTGGGAAGCAGAGTTAGGGGAGGAGGGCCCAGCCACCATCCTTTCCCAATGGCATTAGCCAGCTCCCACCCTCCCTGTGCCCACCCACACCTGGGCATCACCCACCTACATAGGTGCTGGCGAAAGGACGGCTGGGCTCATGAGGGCACCGCCCCCGCCCACTTTCAACACTTCGGGGCTCCAGGTGGAGCACGTGCTGGGGGAGAGGGAAGGGGGTGTCACCTGGGAAAGTAGTGTCAGCCCCCGCCCCCAGGCAGTGGCCATTGCGTGCAGCTGGAGAGTGGGGGTGGGTGAAAGCACCCTTGACTCAGGCCCAGGCCAGTGGGGTCAGCTCTCTGGCACAAAGGCGCCTTTCAGGCCCCTGAAACCTCTGCCCTGACCCAGGCTCAATGGGGAGTGTTCAGGCAGCCTGGAGGAAATGTCACTGCTTCCCAGTCCATTTTGGGGCCCACCCAGGCTCACCTCCCCACGGTGCCCAACCACGATGAGGGCACAAGTGGGATGGAAGGCTCCAGTGCCACATGCCAGCAGGTGCGTTCGGTTGTGAGGTTGCAGCACCCGCACGAAGTTGGCACACTCCATCTGGCGGGCAGAGGGGCAGGGATGAGGGGCTGCTCACCGTCTCCTCGGGTTCAAGGCTCAGCCCTGCCTGGCCGGTCAGCTGTGGGGGTCTAGGGTGACATTCCTCATGAACCTTCAAGAGGTATCTGTTTCAAATGAGCCCAGTACAGGCAGCCGGAGGAATGACCAGCTGCAGGCCGTCCTGGAGTGCTGGTCAGGGTTGGGGACCGTCACTCCTGAGAGCACTCACCAAAGGATCTCTTCCCTTTCGAACACACTCCTCCCTCTGTCCTGGCTGCGGCGGCCACAGGACCTGAAACACAGCCTGGCTGAACCCTGACCTCACAGCCTCAGTTTCCCCATCCAGCCCCCCATCCAGAGTTGCCCAGCTCTCAGACAGACAGACCTTCTCTCCAGTTATCCCAGCTCACCTCCCTGGGGTCTGTCCATGCCTGGTCCAGCTGCAGAGAGTAGATGGCATCACGACCCCCCAGAAAGAGGCGGTCTCGGTACTCATCCAGGTACATAGCCCGAAGGTCCAGGGAGCCCCGGGGACCCAGAAAGATGGAAGAGCGGTTGGCAGACAGGAGGTCTACAAGGGAGCAAGGGAGGGGGTTAGGGCCCCCTCAGCCAAGGTGTGGAAGTGGGGGGTCCCAGCTGTGCATTCCCCGCACACACACTCACATCTGGAAAGTGCTGGGGGGCTTCTGGGAAATGGCTCCTGGGGGTGGGTGGGATAGTGGCTCTGAGCCCCCACCCAGAACAGCCCACCCAGGGGCCAACTCCTACCCCCCAATTCCTTAGCCCTCGATCTTTCGGTTCACATCTCCTTCCCAGTGGCCCATCTGTGTTCTACGCAACCCCCAGGGAAGATGGCTCCCCTGGCAGAACTTATGGCAGCAAGGTGGGCGAAGGGTGGTTGAGCATGAGCAGTGTGCAGGTGGGCAGGCAGGGGAGAGGGTTCCCTGCAGAGGGAACACCTGGAAAAGGCCTGGGTATGAGAGAGGCTAGGTATGGCCAGGCCAAGCTCCTGGCTCTGGTCCGAGGATGTGGCTAAAGAGAATTTTCTCCCCCGTAGACGCTCCCCACCCAGGCCCTAGGGATGGAGGGTGGTTGTCTGGGGGTGCTGGTTGTAGGAGTCAGGATCCTGAACGAAATCCTCGGGGTGGGGCTAGGGAGTTGGGGGTGATGGGTGGGCAAGGGGCAAGAGAGCCAGAAGGGTGGGAAGGGGCCTTGGCCACCCTTGGGAAGGCCAAGTATCCCATGCCTTCCCAAGGGTCACCCTCGGCCCAGCACCCACTCCATCCCGAAATTCATCAATAGTCTCTTCCAGGAAGTCCCCCATGGCTGATAGTACTTTAGAAGGAATTTGGCCTATTCAGGCTTTTTCTTATAGCCTGAGTTCCCTCCAAGAGCAGAGCTCCAAAGGCGGGACTGCACTCTCCCCTGTGCCACATTCCATTTTCAGACTCTCCAGAGTGGAGCCCTATCTCCCCCCTCTTACTCTCCAGATCCTGGGTCTCCCGCCTTACACCAGGGTTCCCAGGGAAAGGCGATCACCCCTCTGGCCTCCCTAAGAAGAATCTGTGGAAAGCCTGTGTCTCAGGGACCTTTTCCTGTGGCCTGTCTCTCCAGATTTAGAGGAGGCCTGTGCCCGCTTCAGTGCAACACATCAGGTTCGATCTACAGAGGAGCCCCTGGGCTGGGGTGGGGAGGGAGGAGTAAGGCCAGCATTGGGAAGTGGGCTGCAAAGAGGCCGGTGGGTGGGAGGAGGAGGATGCAGGGACAGGCTGAGGGGCCCCATTGCACAGTGAGGAGCAGAGGGGCAGGGCCCTGCTCCCCGACCCTCTGCCCTGGGCAAGCAGCCCTCCCTGAGTGTAGACCGCTCCTTCAGACCTGCCCTGTCTGCCCAGCCCCATCTTTCTCTGTCCATCTCTGCTGCGGTGGCTCAGAATCTCCATTGGTCTCTCTCCTTTTCTCAACAGTCCCTCAGGTTTTCCACTGTGTGTCTCTGCCTCTGCCACCTCCACCCTGGCCATGCCTCCAGGAGCTGTCCCTTGCCTCCTCCCCAGTGCATGCATGCCTCTGGCAGCAGCCAGAGGAGCACCGTCCCCTGAGAATGGCGGGGAAATCCCTCCCATGGGCTGTGCAGGGAATGACTGCATCCCTCCAGCTGGCAAAACAGACTGCCCAGGTGGCTGGGGCCCCCACAGCTGAGGTCGCGGCAGGAACCCAGATGTCCGCGGACACGCAAACGAACAGGGCACATCGTCGGTACCTCGGTAGGAGAGCCGCAGGCGGGGCACGCTGGGGCCGGGACTGGATCTGCTCCCGCGGAGGAGGAGGACCCTCAAAAGGCAGCAGATGGCCCAGGCCGAAGGGCTCATGCTGGTGACCGAGGGCAGCACGTTGCCCGTGGAGCTACCCTCTGGTCCCACCGCTGGTTGAAGTTTGCTGTCTTGCCGCCGCCGGTCCAGCCACTTATAAGGCAATGGCTCCGCCCCGTCCAGGGCCAGGAAGACGGAGGAGGAGAGAAGGGCGAGAGCCCGCTTTGCACCTGCACTGACTCTCTTCATCCCGACTGGCCTGGTTGATGCCTCTGATTGGCTGGCGCCCGGGTTCCCGGGTTCCCCAATGGGAAGACTCCCAGCTGCGGTGTGGTTAGTTTACCCAGAAATGTCCACAAACCCAAGTCTCCAGGCTCTAGCAAAATGTCAAGGGGAAGATAACCGGGAAGAGAGGTCAGGAGTCAGAGATCAGAGGTTACAGGCCTGGGCGAGGGTCTGGTTGGGCTCTCCTTTGCTCTCTGCCCCTCCTGTGCTGTGACAGAGACACCCACACACACACACACACACAAACTGACTCTAAGCCCCAGTCTCTGATACCAGCAAAGTCCAACCCTTTGAGGCCTCGGGTTGGCTCCCCAGCTTCCCTGCAGGGTGTTGGGGGGAGCCGGGCAGGGAGAGGGCAGAGGTGACACGGGAGGGGCTGGCCATTCCAGCCCAGGGAGCTCCATGTTTTGGATGGAGGCTTGAGGTTTGCCACACTTCACAGATCTGAGATGGGCAAGAGATGAATGTCTGGCCTCCAGGCCCCATCCTAGCTCACTGGGCAGGGTACCCTCCCATTGTCCTGCCTCTCTCAGCCATTCGGTCCCTTCCTGAGACCCAGGGCTCAGGGTGTCTCTCAGGGAGTGGTGAGTTCTTCCCAGAATCTCCCCCTGCCCCAGAGGCCCTGTAGGTATGATCATCCCTCCAGAGTGAGGGTGAAACTGGGGTGCTTATATCCCCTTTCCCTCTGCCCTGAGCTCAGATCCAGTGGGCAAGAAAACCACAGAGAGGGACATGGAGGAGAGGAGACTGAAGGTCTGAAGTGAGACAAGCAAGGGTCTATTGTATGGCCCCTGCCCTGCAGTAGTTCTTGTCCGTGTGCCCCTACAGCTGCCACTCCACCCTCCCCAGGCCCCTACACTCGGAATCTGAGGCCCTGGGAGCAAAGAAGTTTTCAACCTTGAGCCATAATTGGAACTCCCAGAATTCTAGAAACTCCTGCAAAGTAAGCCTCCCTAATGACCCAGCCCAAGCCCTCAGATTGTGGTCTCAGATTGGGAGCTCAGAGATGGAAGGAACTAGCCCCAGGCAACACAGCAGGCAGAAAAAAAGGCCCCATCAACCCTGACATTTCCTGGGATTCTTCTTTGCTTTGGGGCCCTTGGGGTTGGTACTTGGACCCCAGTTCTCCTCCCCATCTCATCTCTGGGAGGTAAAGAGGTAAGCATGAGAGGGACCCAGGAATCTTGAACCTTGTCTCCTTGCCCTGACATCCCCCTGACATACACATGGCTCCTCCCAGGGGGTGCTCTGACCTGGAATTGCACAAGGCGTTACTTAGGGAGGCCAGTGACAAACCTCAGACCACAAGTCTCTTACTCCACTGGATAACTTTGGCCAAAGCCCTTCCTCCCTCTCTGGATCTCCGTCTCCTTCCAGGGCCAGGGACCAGTCACCTTGGGTTTAACGGACTGTATAAATTGGTGCTTGAGCAGGGACTGCCATGATGGTGATTATATACTGGTCCCACAGAGGGGTGACAGCCCTCTGCTTCCAATTCCCTGGAGAGATGTTTCGGGAGATAGCCCAGGATTGGGGCCAATATCTGCCTGGAGATTGAGCCGGACAGCCCCTCAGCCAGCGTGTAGTCACAGGCTTTGGGCAGAGGCCCAACTCTCAGCCTGCCAGCTCACCATGGGGGTCTCAGCTCAGCCAGATGCCCAGCTGAGGCTGCAGGGGAGGCCTGGATCCACTGGAGCAGGACGTGGGAGCAGCCCTCTCCACACAGCCTGGGCCAGGGCCTGGGAGCCCAAAATCTAAGGTTAATTTGTTATGTGGCCTCAGGCAGGTCCTCTCCTTCTTTGGGCCTCAGTTTTCCAGTCTGGGAAGAAAGTAAAGGATCTTCTGTAAATGTCCTGTTTGCAGGCTGCGGATGGAAAATAGACCCAAAGCTGCCCCTGAGAATCCGTGGACCCAGCTACATGCATCTTGTGCCATCTAATGGACAAAGTGGGAACTGCAGGAGGTCCCAAAGTTGTTGGCTCTGTCAGGCCCTTTGCAGGCCAGCAGGGCCACTCTGGAGAAACCGCAGCCTCTTGGGGCAGCAGGCAATAACCAGGCAATCATAATAGGAAGAGGCAGATGCAGTGCGAGAGGTTCCAGTCAGAGACATTTCGGGAGATGTTGGAGGAAATCTAGGGAGGCTTCATAAAGGAAGCACTATCCACGCAGAGGATGACAGAGCCCAGAACAAATGGAGAAAAGTGAAGGAAGCAAAACCGTCGGAACTAGATGATAGCTCAATGCCATGTGCTGGTGGGAGCTTGTGAGATGTGTGTCCATGCATCAGATGCTACCAGGCCAATATGTGGAGTGTCACAGCCCTGCCTCCCCCATTCTGCTGGAGGGGGGTGGGCACCCTGAGGAGAGGATGCTCAGAAGGAAGGGATGCCCCAGCCCCTCCCCCACCAACCTCATTCTGGAACAGAGATATTGGGACAATCCCATAGGGCTCCCTCCCTGTGGACCTCTTCTTTAAGGCACTAGCCAGCCCACTCCCCAACCCATCCATGCGCCCTCTTTGTAGCTGGCCCAGTTGTCCTCCTGTTCCATTCACAGAGAGCTCCTCTCCTTCCCCTATTCTATTACCATCCCACATACCTTGGTTGCTCCCTAGCCTCTCAGGCCCTTGTCCTTCTCTTCTCCCCACCTCAACCACCCATCCTGCAAGTCACCACCAATAAGGATGTGACCTTTTACATCTCCATTCAGAACATCCCTTCACCTGGACTTGCCTCCTACACTCAGTATCCCCACTCGCACAATTCTTCCCTCAGTGCCTTGTGCCCCCTTTCTCTTTGCCCAGCTTGAGTCAAGGCCCAGTGCAACACTCAGACCCTTAAAACACTCCCAGAAGCCTGTTCTGCTCACCCTCCGCAGCTCTGCCCTGCGTCTTGGATCACACCCCTGTTCAGTTTCACTGGGTTATTCCGATCAGTATACAGGCCATTCCCTGATTCCCCTCCTTAAACGAGCTTCCCTGGACTCACATCTCCCTTCAGCTCCCATCCATTTCTCTGTTTCCTGAGCATTTGCAAAACTTCCCCAGTATTGTCCACACTCTCCCTCTCCCCTTTACCTTGCTCAGTCCTCTGGTCCTCTCCGGCCAGGTTTCCATCCCGCTGCTCCAGTGAAACCCTTACGTCCCGGTGGCCAAGGCTTCGGGGGCCTCTAAGTTCCCTAAGGCCAGGACCATCCTCTGTCTTTCATGCCTCTTTCCTTCCCCCCAGCTCTTGAGGCTCCTCACTCACCAGGGTCTCTCCCCCGAGACTGCCCATGTGGGATGCCCAGCACACAGTCCTGGGCCACCTCTCTCTACACACCCTCTCCCTGGGGTGCCATCCAGGACCAGGGCTGGGAAAGCGTTTCTTACTCTGAGGACACCTGAGTTTATAGCTCTCCCTCTGCTCTGTTCTTGTCTCCAGAGCTGCTTTGACATCCCCACATGCTGTTCCAGAGGCATCTCAACTTTGACAAGGACCAAGGACCTTCATTTCCCCCGTGATAATCCTGCGAGACATGCATAACCTAATCTAGTCCTGAAGAAATCCCAGGCAAGCCCAAATCGTGTGAGATTCTACAAAATAACTGGCTGGGTGAAGTGCAAATGGGAGTTCTTTGTACTATTTTTGAAAGTTTGGAATTTCGAAATGAAAAATGAAAGAACGTAGGCCCTGGCCGGCAGCTCATTTGGTTAGAGCAATGTCCTGATACGCCAAGGTTACAGGTTCGGTCCCCTGTCAGGGCACATAGAAGAAACAACAGATGAATGCATAAATAAGTGGAACAACAAAGCTATGTTTCTCTCTCTCTCTCACTCTCTCTCCCCTTCTCCTTCTCTCTCTCTAAAACATAAAATCAATAATTTTTTAAAAATTAAAGAAAAGTTTAAAAAATTTTTTAAATCTAAAGGGAAAAAGGGACCTCCACTTTCCAATACCCCACCACCAAGAACCTGCCCCAGGCTTCTATATGTCAAGAAACAGCAGCCTCATCCTTGATATGAAAGGTCATCTTTGACTCCCTACTTTCTCATACCTCACATTCCATCTTCTAGTTCCCAGTATTCCCTGAATCCAGGCACCTTCCTCTACCCTTCTTGCTCCACTGTGCTGAGAGCCACCAGGCCTTCTCACTCTAAGGCTGCTGAGGCTGCGTTTCTGCTCCCGAAATGCTCCAGTCTCTTTCCCTGTGCCCTCCCATGGCTGGTTCTCCGTGGTTCTTCAGGCCTCAGCTTAGTGTCACCTCCTCCAGGAAGCCTTCCCAGACCGCTCTATCCCATGGCCACCACACCTCTACAATTCTTATTCCGGCACTGTGCTGGTTTCCTCACTGAACTCACCTCCCTCTTTGTCTTTTCAGAAGTGACTATAAATTCCACACAATTCGGAACTGGGCCTCTCTCTGAAGGGTCCCAGCCTCTGACCAGTGCCATGCACATAGTAAACCATGAAACAGCGCACTGGTCAGTGGTGCTGCCCACTGTAGCCCTGCCTCCTCTCCTGAGATATCATCATTCCTGGGTATACATGTCGGTCCTTGAGTTCTCCAGCTCCCAAGGGCAGGCCTGAGGGCATGCATCTCTTCTACCCCCAGGTCTCTCTGTGGTCTTCTGCCAGCTCTGGCCTCCACTGGAGGCATCTCCAGAATTCCAAGACCATCTCTGGAACGCTGGGCCTGTCTGGGGAATGCCAAAGCTGGGGCACAGGTGGGGAGGCTGTGGAGTGGCTGGGTGGAGCAAGGACAGCTGCTGACATTCTGGCTGGAGCCTAGACATGATGGCAGCTGTCCGTCCTGTGAGCACAACAGCTCACACCTCCACTTCCTTGCAGCACCCCCACCTCCCCCAGACCAGCATCACTCTTCTGGCTGCAGCTCCAGCCTGGATAGCCCCACTAAGTGGAGAGCCTCCAGGCTTTGAGCCTCCATTCCCTGTCAGGGAGGGAAAGTGGGTCGCCGGAGCCTCTGAGGTTCAAGAGAACTGGAAATTACTCTCACATGGATCTGGTCCATCAGACAGAGCCCTCACTGGAAGCCACGTGGCTCGCTGGATGACCTTTACAAGTCCCTGTGCCTCTCTGGGCCCCAGGGTCCTCACTTGTCACATGGGAGAGGGAAGGTAGAGTAGTTGATATACCCCTTGATCCCTGGGAGTCAACGTTACCAAAGAGAAATCCAGGTGAGTGGCAGATGGACTAGAGCTGCAGGCCCACTGGGCCCCACAGTGCTCTGCTTCTCCCTAATCGGAGCCAACAGGGAGCTGAGGCTGCTATGCCAAGGGGCATCCGGGGCCTAGTTGGGTGCTGCAGCTATTCCTCCCTCCAAGGACAGGACCCTCTGGTTGCCAACTGGCTGACCAAAGCCATGGCCCCCAGGAGCTTGTGAAATGTAGATTCCTGAGCCACCACAGAGGCCGGATGCTGAATTGCTGGAGATGGAGCCTGGGCATCAGCTGTTACAGAAAGGAAGCAGTTGGGCATGCAATGTGGTAGTCTCTGATCTAACCTAACTCTTCCTGCGGAAGGCGGATTGCAGGGCTGGTCAGAGCAAGGGCTCTGGGACAGGGAAGGAAGTGGTCCTCAGGGAAGGAGTAAACACTGGCTGCTGAAATGTCTGCAGCTCCCCCCTCCCCAACCCAGAAGGAAACCAAGACACCAGGCCTCCAGGGAGCAGAGCTTTATTTGCATTCCCTAGGACAGGGCTGAGGAGAGACTCGGAGAGGGCCCTTGGTCAAGGACATGCCCAGGATCCCATCCTGGAGACCCAGGCCCCCTGCTCTACCCCAGGGCGCAGCTGTTGGAAGGTAGCACAGGCAGCTCTGGGGGAAGGTCAAAGGTCGGCATCTACTCCACCCCCTTCATGAACTCCAGGAATTCTGTGGAGAGAAGGGCAAGCGTGGGTCAGAGCTGGGTCAGAACCTGCAGGGCACGGGCAGCAGGAGATCCAGTGCACCATCCCTCACCATCATAGTCGATGCGGCCATCGTTGTTCTTGTCACCATCCTTCATGAGCTCCTCAATGTCGTCCTCCGTGATGGTCTCACCCGTAGCCTCAAGCATCACCTTCAGCTCCTCCAGGTCAATGTAGCCATCAGCATTTCTGCAGAGTATGGGAGCAAGAGAGGTCTCAGAGCCTATGGTGGGGGCCAAGGGGAAGAAGAGCCAGCTGCACCCACGACCCAGGGGGCAGGGCAGAGCTGCTGGGAGATGAGGCATCCCACTCCCCCATGGCACAGAACAGGAAACTGAGCCTTGGAGGTCATAAGACTGTTCCTTTCCCCAGCTCTGCCAGATTTGGGGTCAGAGGTCAAGGGTCACCCACTCACTTGTCAAACATGCGAAAGAGGTCAGACAGTTCCTCCTCAGATTTCCCTTTACTGTCATCCTTCATGCACCGAACCATCATAACCAGGAACTCATCAAAGTCCACTGTGCCACTGCCTGGGGGTTAGAAGGCATGGCCATTCGAGAGGGATGGTCAGAAAGGCTGGCACCTGCCTTGACCCTAGGCCTCGGTATTGTCACTGCAACTACACACCAGTTCTCTGAGGCAAGGTGGTTGTTTTATCCATTTTATGTATGAGACGATCGAGGCTCAGAGAGACTCAACAGCTACTTCAAGAGCACAGAGTAAAAATTGGCAGAGTCAGGATTCGGGTCCCCAGTGACCTGGGGTGCTATGGGTCTGGGGCCTGGCGGGGCAGAGGGGCTTACCATCCTCATCCACCTCATCGATCATCTCCTGCAGCTCTTCAGGTGTGGGGTTCTGGCCCAGCATCCTCATCACCTTGCCCAGTTCCTTGGTGCTGATGCAGCCATCCTCGGCGCCCAGCACGAAGATGTCAAAGGCTGCTTTGAACTCTGTGTCCGAAAGGGGCAGGGGAGCAGAGTGGCCGGGGCTCAGCAGCCAGGACCCCAGAAGGCTAGAACCTTGGGGCCACCTACCAACCTGCCCACTTCCCTCTGAGACCTCTATGGTCACAGCAAGGGAGAGCCCCCAGGCTCTGGTCTCCAGCCCAGGGTCCTCATGCTCCCCCAGCCCCACCCTGTGTGTTGGGGCACTCACCATTTTTCTGCTCTTCCGTCAGCTGCTCTACCTAGAGAGGAAACAAGGTCTCAGGACTCAGGCTCCAGCCGCTGTTGAGGAAACCAACCCATTGCACAGATAGGACGACTGAACCCAGGGAGAGGCTGGCCATTTCCAGGTCATGGAGCAGAGGCCTCGGTCCTCCCTCCCTGCCCTCAAAGCCCTTCGATGACCTAGCTGGCCTCACTGAGACTGGGTTCAGGGCCAGGGTGACAGGTGGGCACCCACTCCAGGACTAAGGTGACCCTGAGTAACAATAGTCAGTGACCACTCAATGCCCTACCGGCCGCCCTGCTGAAACCCAAGCTGGGTAGTCCAAGGGACAGCTGTCCCTCAGGTTGGGACAATAAAACCAGTGTGGGGGTAGGTAAAGCCACTCACTGTAACCTGACCAGGGTGGACACTGGGCTATTTTTAACGGGGGACAAAGTTAAACCTGGTGATTGTTCTGGGGACTCTGGCATGCAGCGGGTGGGGCAGTGTTATCTGTCCCCCTGGCCTGCTGGTGCCTCAGGAGCCAAAATTAGTCCCCAGGCCTGACAGGCCTTGTATGGACACAGGCAGAGGGCTGCTCCCCCCAGCTCTATGGATGTCTGCAGGACAGGCACCCCCAGAGCCAGCACTGGGACCACACTCCTGGGGCTGAGAGAGGGGTGCTTTTGGGGACAGCTGTCTGTGCCAGATGTCCTTGTCTGTGGGGCATGGGGAGGTCAGCACACTAACCCTCCCTGGGATGGAATAGCATATGAAGCCCCTCAGTGACCCCAGAAGACTACAGGGACTTGAGGTGACCACTCTCCAGCCCTAACCCCCAGCTAAGCCACTGAGCACTGAGCCCCCCCCCATGCCAGATGGGAGTTTCAGCCTCTGTTCCTTCTTCTTGGCTCTCCCCCAAGCCCAGTCCTTCCCTGCCTGCCTCAAACTTTAAAGCCCCTTCCCCAGCTCAGGATTTGGCTCTGCAGCCTCCTCCTTACAACCCCTTATAACCCGTTCCACATCCTCAGCCAGCCCAGGTGCTGGAGGGGGCTGAGGGGATTGTGAGTGCGTGAGAAGCAGAATTCCAGGGGCAGAAATGGGTGTGGGGACAAGGAGACAGTGACAGGCTCAGAGACAGCTCAGAACAAATAGATGGAAAGACTCCAAGAAAGGCGAAGGTCCAGAGACCAAAGACACATATGCGGAGAGGTATGGCTGAGAGACAGTGACACAGACTACAGACACTTGGAGACAGAGGCAGACATGATGTCAAAAGGTGCAACTTCCTCCTCTACCCACTCTGACAGTTCCTCTCCAATCTATACCCCGGAACTCCAGACCCGCCGCCCACCATCCCCCTGAGGGGCCCCCCTGGGTCCCCACCACTTCCCTGGGGTGACCTTGTCCCCCCATCCTGAGCTGAGTGATTCCCCAGTGGGCCCACCAATCCCGGTCCTCACCGCAGCCTTGTAGATGTCATCCATGCTGTCGGCTCAGAGGGCAGGCTGCTGAAGTTGCCAGGAGGCCCTGGGCTTAAATAGCCCTGCCCAGCTGCATTCCGGGCCCAGCCCACCCCTGCGTGTAGCATCCTCCACCCCCTCCCCCAGCACTGGCAATCTCAGGCTGGCCTGAGTCCCTGTGTCCTCTGTCCAGGGCAGGAAGATGTAGCGCTGTAAGGACCAGGTTTCTTTCCCTTTGTTCCCCCATGTTTCTCAGGGGACTCTCTGGAAAGTTTTCTTCAATGAATGAAAACATGAACCTAGGAGGACAGGAACTGCAAAGTAGTGGGGTCCAGGCCAGGTTCCTACACACAACTGTTTAACCTCCCATCCAATCAGGGAAGTGGGTGATACTCCCATTTTTCAGATAAGGAAACTGAGGATTCTGGAGGGGTGGTGACTTGCCCAAAGTCTGGCTGATTTAGCAGCCCCTGCCTCAACTTAACTTCTCTGCAGAAAGGGGCAATTGTATGCAAGGAGAGGCTTGGGAGTACAGTGCCCTGCTAAGAGAAGTCTCTAATGCTAAGTTCAGAGTACATTTGCTGTGGAACTGGTGGAGAAGTCACTGACCCCCCTTAGGACAGAGTGGTCTGGTTCCTTCAGCCGGGGGTGCCACAGGAACCACACCCAGACTTCTCATCTCATCCAAGCAGTACTAGCTCTGGGCTTGGGCCAGCTGCATTCGGTTATCCAGCAAACACATCTACGGATGCCACATCTATGCCAGATTCTCCCCTTCCCATCCAGCTGAGTTACCACCACCTTATTCTAGGTCTGGGTCTTCCCCCAGGTTAGGGCTGTCTCTGTGCCTGTGCTTCCCATTCCAACACTATAGTTCCTGGGTTCAGGGACAGTCTGTTGCCTCCCTCATTTCAAGCTCTAGTAGGACACCATCTGGGAGCCTTGTGCCCAATGGCCAGCACATATGCCTTCTTTCCATTTTCACCCCGCTGCCGGACACTGACTTTTCTCTAGATAACCATAATAGCTCCCTGACTTGCAAGCCAGGACACTTCTTGAACGAATCCACTCAATTCTCCACCAGCCCACATAACAGAAGATATCGAGTCTTGGACAGGTTAGCAACTGGCCAGAGTTGCTCTGGGATCTAAGCATGCCTGGTGTCTTCTTCAACCCTCTCAACCTACAGAAAGAGAATGAGCCCAGGAGCCAGCTAAGGGGACATTATTTCCTCTCTTTTTCAGAGGAGGAAAATGAGGTCAGACGGAGCGGTGACTTGATGCAAGTAGCCAGGAACGTGCCAGGCCTTCTGACCTCCCTCTCAGGTACCAAATTGAGTTGCCCAAAGCTACCCGCCAAGGGCCTCAATTTCTCTATAGCTGCAAAGAGTGCGGCAGGCTACGCAAACCAGGTACAGATTACGCAAGCGGAAAGGCCCGCACGGTCTGCGCACGCGCACCAAGAATTGTTGCTGTCAAAGTACGCGCGAGGGGCGGGGCGAAGGCGCGGGGAAGCGGTGGGGCCAAGATGGCGGTGTGGTCCGCGACAGAGGTGGGGCGGGGAGACCGTGGGGACCTGGGGGCGGTGGGACGCTGACCCCGCCCCCTGCTGCTGGTTGTCTGCGCCGGGCGGCCGTGGAGCCCGGAACATGGCGACCGTGGCCCGCTGCTTCGGGCCCGAGCGGGAGGCCGAGCCGGTGAAGGAGGCGCGCGTCGTGGGCTCTGAGCTCGTGGACACATATACGGTGTGCTGAGGGCGCGAATGCCCGAACCGGGGGTTGTGGCTGGAACCCGGAATCCGAGTCGTGGGGTTGGGAAGGAGGTTTGGGCTCCACGACCAGGGAGGTATGGGTAAGGGGCTAGCGATTTCGCTTGGATGGGAGTATCTGGGAAAGGGATGTCGGCCGCGTAGGTCCGGGAAGAACCCCAGGGAGAGGTTTGGGGAAGGGGTACTTGTTCAGGAAAGGAGGTTAGGGTTAGGGAAGATCTAGGGATAAAGGGATTCTGGGGAGGAGGGAGGTTTAGATGTGGAGGAGTCGCCTCTAGATTCTTTAGGCCTGGAGGGGCGCCAACCAGGGAGGATATGACAGGGGGTCCAGGAGGGGGGGATTATGGAAGGGGTGTCTGATTAATGGAATTCGAAGAACTCTGCAGTCCATATAGGAGAGGGAGCAGGGTTTTGATCTGGGAGCTTGTGGTCGCAGTTGAGATTTGCTCCAGAAATTAGGGCGGATTTGGGGGTCCTGAGGTCCTGGGGATCAGGCAGAGACAAGAAAGGAGGAAGGATGGATCTCATATATGGGGGAGTCCCTCAGGGCTGAAAATGCAAGACCCAGGAATCTGAAGGGTCTGCATGACTTTGGGAGCATGTTGAGGCAGCAAGCCCGCCCCCACCCCACACCCCACCCCCACACACAAACGCACATTTCAAGACTGGGAGAGATGGTGGACAGGAATGGTTGCTGGGGAGAGGGGGATGTTATTCCCGACTGTGATGGAGTTGGACGCCAGGCCTAGGGTCTGCTAGGCTGCCTAAGGTGGGGGGCTTATTGAGCACCTCCCAGCAACCTGTCCTTTGTTCCTAGAGGGTGGGAGCCTTTGGACCTGCCTTTGCCCTATTACCTTGGCTCTCATCCTAACCCTCCTCAAAAGGGTCATTCCTTCTTTCTTAGGCAGACGAAGAGGGAGGGAAGCCACCGGGCTGTGAAGAGGGTCTGAGGGCGGATCCTGGAGCAACAGGCCAGCCCTGGATAAATGGCTGCTTCTATGTGGAGGCATCAGCTCAGTTGATTATTTTCTCCTCTCCCTTCCCTGCTTGCAGCAGAAAGGGGTGGGGCACTAGGACCAGGGGTCCTCCTCTAGGTGAGGGTTGAGTTGTCTAAGCTAATGGTTGGCTGGCCATCAGCCACAAGCTGCATTGAGCTGGATGGTCAGCCCAAAAGAGCTCTCTTTATTCCACAGTGCTGAGCTCCTCCTCTGAATGGACGAGAGAAGGTGGGGGATCCCAGGCCTACTCTACCATTTTGTTTCTGGGTGTGCTGAGTTAAATATTATTAACACACCTACCTTTTCATTGAATACTTGCTGCATGTCAGGCCCTGCACAAAGCATTTTGCATGCATTACTTTATTTCATTCTTAAACCTATCAGATTTTATAATGGAGGAACTGAGGCTCAGTGAAAACTTAAGCTCCCAGTCACTTATATAAGTGATTCATACATAAGACACAGCCAGGAAATTTCAAGAGCCAGGTTTTGAACCTTGGTTTTCCTTAACTCCAAGGCCCAGTCCCCTAACCTCTAAGCCATTTTGCCTTGATAGTCCATCACCACTCTCCCCTCCCTCCTCCTCTTCCCCATCGGCTTTTTAGTGCTTTGACTCTTGGCTCAGCAACGGAAATCACAGCTATTAACCAGCTGAAAGGGTTGGAAAAAGGCTTGTTTCCAGGATATAGGCAGGGTCCCTGGGGAAAAATACAGCAGAAAAGCTGGCACTGCCAGACCTGGCCCTCTTCTGCCTCCCTTGGAAGGGTGCCCTTACCTGAAGCTCTGGTTGGATTGGGCTTTGGGTTATCTGGAGAATGGAAGTAAAAAACTAAAGAGATGCCTTGTCGTAATAGTCACCTTTTTTGTTCCTCACTGTTGGACAGAACCACAGACTTATCTCATTTGTGCCTGCCAGATCCAGCAGGTCGGCCATGCAGGAGGCCGAGAGGGTGCCCTGCTACACAGCAGGAGTCAGGTGCAGAGGCTGGTGGGCAAGAGCAGCCTAACTATGGCCTGGGGTTGAGAGGGTCTGGGCGTCCTACAGCTATTGCTAGGGTTGGGGTGGGGCTCTTCTTGTTACTGACCAGGCAAGGACTGACTGTTTTCCCTTTCAGGTTTACATCATCCAGGTCACTGATGGCAACCATGAATGGACAGTCAAGCACCGCTACAGCGACTTCCATGACCTGCATGAAAAGGTAATGAGAGCTGGGGGACCTGTGTCTCAGGGCTTGGGGGCTTTTAGGCCAAGTTCTCATTGTGCCACGTATTAGTTTTAGGACAAAACAGACTTCATGCCTATAGTATTCTTTAATAAACCAGTTTATTAATTTAACTGGCAAGAAAAACTGGTGGCTTCTGGGAGTTTAGCCCTAGCATGAGATAATGCACAAGGAACATATTTGAACTTCAGTTTTTTGTTTGTTTTTTATTTTGTTTTAAAGAGAGGAAGAGAAATATCGATATATGAAAAATACTTCAATAGGTTGCCTCTTGTATGACCCCAAATGGGGGCCTGTCCTGCAACCCAGGAATGTGCCCTGACTGGGAATCAAACCAGTGTCCCCCTGGTTTACAGGACGACACTCAGTTTACTGAGCCAAACCAGTCAGGGCTGAACTTCAGTTTTAAGATTGTCAGTTCTAGCTTGGATATGAGATGCTGGGACAGTTTCCTGAGGAGGGAACAGATTTGAACTTGGTCGACCTGCCTATAGCTATTCCATAGCCTATACTTTAAAACTGGCTGTGATTCCATTTCTTTCTTTGCTCTTAGAAAGAGATGCCTTTTTCTGGGTCATCTGCAGCCTGAGTATTTTAAAGACAGGCCACCGCCCTGAGTGGTTTCCCTTCTCGTTTGGAGAAAATGGTGATTTTTAGATACCTAGAGGTCTCCTTTTCTAAATGTCTCCAGATGGAGCTTCCAGATGGAAATTGTGTTGGTATCTCTAATACTGACTGAACTTGATAAAGCCAAGCTCAGATGCACCAGTTTGATCACTAATCCTGGTACAGCGGCCACAAGCAGCTGAGGAAGTCATGTCAGGCATCAGGCTGTTTGCCTTGGTCTTGCACAGTTGCATAGCCTCTTGGTCTGTGGTTAACTTGCTTATGTTTTCTTACAGCTTGTTGCAGAGAAGAAGATTGATAAAAATCTGCTTCCACCCAAAAAGATAATTGGGAAAAACTCAAGAAGCTTGGTGGAAAAGAGGGAGAAGGATTTGGAGGTCTACCTCCAGACACTCCTGGCCACCTTCCCTGGTGTGGCCCCCAGAGTGCTGGCCCACTTCTTGCATTTTCAGTTCTATGTAAGTTCCTCTCAGGTCTTCTCTTTTGCCTGCAATCCCACAACCACCCAAGCTCAAGGTAGCAAACCAGTATAGACCTTATCTTGGAGGAAAGGTGGACTGGAGTTTGATCCTGAGGTTGGAAGATGGAGGAACATCATGCTGATGGGGATAGGGTGTGGGCAGTAGCATGTTTATTGACAGATTTGCCTTACATTAGAGGGACTATAACTACAGAGAGGCTTTCTTCCACCACAAGGCATTTTGGTTAGCCAAAATGGTCTATGGGTGTTTAAGCTAGGTTTCCATCCACATGGATGGAGATAGATGAGAAACACCTAACACCTGACATGGACTAGTGTTGAGTTGTTGGTTCACAGCTCAAGACTCAGGGATCAGTTTGTGTTGGCAGAATTGCCATCTTGGCACATTGTCGGGGTGTGGGTTGTGAGTGAGGGTGGACAACTTACTCCGGTGAGGGTGTATGTAGTGGAGCAGCTCTGTACTCGTTGCTGGATAAAGGAGCAGTTTTCAGGGGCTGCTAGTGACAGGGTGAGCTGGCAGCCTTCAAGGAGGGAAGTTTGGCAGTGTGAAACCAAAACAGTAAAAACAACCATTCTGCATTTTTTTATTGATTTTAGAGAGAGGAGGGCATCATTGATCTGTTGCTCCACTTGTCTGTGCATTGTTGGTTGATTTTTGTATGGGCCATGACTGGGGATTGAACTGCATTCTTGACGTATCAGGACAGTGCTCTAACCAACTGAACTACCCAGCCAGGACACAATTTCACTTCTTAGAATTTATTCTTAAGAAAAAAGTTAGGAAACTGTAGAAAGGATTTAGGTAGTCATTCCAGGATTGTAGCAAGATACTGAAAAACAGAAGTCCAACATGATGTGATTTAAAAAAGAAAGAAGTACAACCAGATCTTTGGATATTCTGCTTGAAAAATGATGGTGTGGCAATGAATTTGTTGACATAGGGAGATAAATATATTACTATATAAAAAGAGCAAGCTATAAAACAATATGTAGAGCATGGGTGTCCAACCTTTCGGCATTTTGGGGCCATACTGGAAGAATAAGAGTTGTCTTGGGCTACACATTAAATACGTCGCAACATGTAATCACACAAAAAAAAATGTTTTAAGTAAATTTACAGGTTTGAGTTGGGCCACATTCATAGCCATCCTGAGCTACATGTGGCCCATAGGCTGCAGGTTGGACACCCCTGATGTAGAGTATGGTCCCATTGTATTAAAAAAGATTTTATATTTGTCTAGGAAAATTCTAGGTTATACACCAAAATAGTAGGACTAGTAGTAGTTATTTTTTGGTGATAGGTTTTTTATTATTGTGATTATTTTTCATCCTCATCTGAGGACATGCTTATTGATTTTAGAGAGGGGACGGGAGGGAGAGAGAAAGGGAGAGAAACACTGATTGGTTGCCTCTCACATGCTCTCTGACCCAGGACTGAACCAGCAACCCAGGCCTGTGCCCTGACTGGGAATGGAACCCATGACCTTTCAGTCTACCAGCCAACATCCCAACCAGCTGAGCCACACTGGCCAGGGCAGGGTGATGGATTTTTTAATTATTTACATTCAATTATTTTCCCTTTATGTGATAAAGATAGGAAAGAATCCGCTCCTTTTTCAGGCTTACCTTTTAGGAAGGGACTTACGGGGTTGTGTTCTTAAAGGTCCAAACATGTTTAAAACACAACTTGTGTTGAAGTATTTTCAGAATAAAACAGCTGAACCTTTCTTGGAACTCTAGATGAGCCTGGACATTTGGTAATAGCATTAGTGTTGGGCCACTAAGCTTGAAGGGGTCATATGGGGGAAAGGATGGCAGTTACAGATGGGATATGTGTGTATGATTTAGATTTTACTTAGCATGTACCAGAAATGTATGTGATTAGCAGCAGTTTCCCAGTGTAGATATTTTTTTACATTTCCTTTCCTTATGTCAGAAAAAATCCATGAGTCTTACAGACAAACTTTACAGGTTAGTATTTTAGGAAATACTGTACTTTATGGGCACAACCATAGGAAAGAACATAACTAACTTAAAAACGGAAAACACCCACAATTGCCAAAAATCACCCAGAAACACATCCAGAACTGTTTGCCTGGCTACCAGGAACTTAAATAAGCCACATTCATCCAGACAGGGAGGAGGGGTAGAGACGTGGAGTGGGGTGGAGAGGACTCGGGTAGTGGGGCAAGCCAGGGCGGGAGAGGCGGCCAGTGGAACAGGCAGCCCCACAGTCACGCGTGGTGGATAAAAGTCAGGGAAACAGCTCCAGGCCAGACCGCACAGCCCAGGGCTCCAGCACTGGGAAAAGAAAGCCTTATAACTTCCAGCTATAAACCCAGTGGGGGCTGGAGTGGTGGAAGAAATTGCTGGTTTCTCAGGTGAGTCTAGAGCGTATATAAACCCACTCACCCTGGGGGTCACAACCAGGACAGCAGCTGAAGGGATGCCAGTCACACATGGGAAGTGGGTGAAGTGACTAGAAACGGGGCAAGGGCCAGGCAAGGCCCCAGAAGTCAGCCAGCAGCTGCATTGTTCCCTCTTTGACTCTTCCCACACACACACGGAGCCATGGTTGCCCTGCTCGGGCAAATACCCAAGGCTCTGCCCCATACAACTTAACAGGTGCACTAAAATGTAATCTAAGTGACTCTACCTAGTACACAGATTCGGAGGATGCCAAAATTAGGAGACAAAGAAATATGGCCCAAATGAAGGAATAGAGCAGAACCCCAGAAAAAGAACTAAGAGATTTGGAGACAGCCAACCTATCGGACACAGAGTTCAAAACATTGGTAGTCAGAATGCTCAAAGATCTCATTAAAGACGGCACAAGCATAAGGGGCGAAATGAAGGCTGTACTAAGGGAAATAAAGAAAAATTCATAGGAAACCACCAGTGAAGGGAAGGAAGCTGGGATTCAAATCAGTAATGTGGAACATAAGAAAGAAATAAACATTCAACCTGAACAAAATAAGACAAGAATTTTTTAAAAAACAGGAGAGTTTAAGAAGACTCTGGGGCATCTCCAAAAGGGCCAACGTCTGAATCATAGGGATACCAGAAGGAGAAGAGGAAGAGCAAGAAATCGGAAACTTATTTCAAAACATGAAAGAAAACTTCCCCAGTATGACTAAAGAAATCCAGGAAGCTCAAGGAGTCCCATACAGTTGGACCCAAAGGAACGCACCAAGACATATCATAAGGAAAATGCAAAAGGTTAAAGATAAAAGAATCTTGAAAGCAGCAAGAGAAAGGCAGAGTTATCTACAAAGAAATTCCCGTAAGACTGTCCGTTGATTTCTCAAAAGAAACTGCAGGCAAGAAGGGCTGGCAAGAAGTATTCAAAGTGATGAAAAGCAAGGACCTAGATTACTCTATCCAGCCAAGCTACTCTTTAGAATATAAGGGCAGATAAGATGCTTCCCATACAAGGTAAAGTTAAAGGAGTTCATCATCACTAAGCCCTTTTATTTGAAATGTTAAAAGGACTTATTTAGGAAAAAGAAGATCTAACGTTAATGTGAACATTAAAATGGCAGACAACTATCAACAACTTAATCTGAAAAACAGACTAAACAAACAACTAGAATAGAAACAGAATCAGATATGGAGATCACTTGGAAGATTATTGGCTGGGAGAGGGAAGGGGGAGAATGGGGGGAAAGGTATAGGCATTTAGAAGCATAATTGGTAGGTATAAAATAGATAGATGTTAAGAACAGTATAGACAATGGAGAAGCCAAAGAACTTACATGCACAACCCATGGACGTGAACTAGGGGAGGATTGCAGGAGGGAAGCGGGGAATCAGATAGAAGGGGACAAGGGGAAAAATTGGAACAACTATAATAGCATAGTCAATAAAATATACTTTAAAAAGAAATACTGCACTTTATGAAGCTTTGATTAGCTATTGAAGGATAAAACTTGATAAGCAGCCCTTTGAATGTATGATTTGTTGCTTATGACCTGGGTCTTTGAGGAGGTAGTCTCTCCAGATGCCTCAGGTTTTCTCATTTCTGAGCATGGAAAGGCCTACACTTCTCTCTGGAGATATGTTTGCTGAGATGGGCTTGGGGTTGGCCCACATGTGTGGTTGTGGTTTTGTTCGTGCTCTACTGCTTGGAGCAATATGAACACACCTAAAATTACTGTTATCAAACAGGCCCCTGGGTTATATAAATCTAAGAAGTTAAAAAAGTAATTGACCCTTCGTTGAATTAAATCAGGGTTTCTTTCCGTTGGCACTGTTGACATTTAGATCTGGGTAATTGTTGTGGGGGCTGTTCTGTGCATTGTATAACAGCATCTCTGCCTCTACCCACTAGATGCCAGTAGCACCTCACCCGCCCAGTTAATCACAACCAAAAAAATGTCTGCACACTTTGCCACATATCCCCCTGAAGGGCAAAATTGCACCAGATCTGGAACCACTAGATCAGATCCTCAAATGAGTTTGAATGAACAGCCTAAAGATCTGTCAACCTTTCCTATAGACTGGGAGCTCTTAGAGAATGTTTCTCTTAACCTCTGTCCCATCTGTCTCCTCTCTGAAATTGTTCCCAACATGCTCTACCTCTCATGGGGCTGACATTGGGCAGGGTGGACCCAGGGAACTCTTATTTAGCTGTGGCGTGGGTTGTTGTTTTTTTTTTTAATTGAGATATAATTCACATACCAAAAAAAGTTCACTCTTTTAAAGTGTACAGTTCCCTGGTTTTTAGTATATTCACAAGTTGTGCATCTATCACCACTAATTCCAGAACATTCATCCCCCAGAAAGGAACCTTGTACCATGAGCTATCATTTTCCATCCTGCCCTGCTCCTAGCAATCACTAACCTACTTTCTATCTCCATGGTTTCATATAAATGGAATCATACAGTATATGGCCTTTGTGACTGGCTTCTTTCACTTAGTGCGATGTTTTCAAGGTGCTTTCATACTGTAGCATAAATCAGTACTTTGGTCCTTTTTAGACTGAATAGTCTATTGTTTGGATATATCACATTTTGTTTATCCACTCATCAGTTGGTAAGTGGATTATTTTCACTTTGGGGCTATTATGAATAATGCTGCTATGACCATATAGAAGTTTATGTACGGACATGTTTTCATTTCTGTTGAAAGTAGGATTACTGACACATATGGCAACTTTAACTTTTTGAGAAACTGCCAGTTTTTTTTTTCCACAACAGCTGTATCATTTTACATTCTCACCACAATGTATACATTCTGAATCACTTCACATCTTTGCCAACCCTGTTACTGTTCATTTTTTTGATAGCCATCCTAGTGGGTATGAAGTGTTATCTATCTCGTTGTGGTTTTGATTTGTGCTTGCCTAATGACTAATGATGTTGAGCCTTTCTTCATGTATTTATTGGTCATTGACATATCTTTGGAAAAATGTGTTCAAATCCTTTACACTTCTAAAAGTTAGGTTATCTTTCTTTTTGTTGTTGAGTTGTAATTCTTTTTTAAAAATGTTTTATTGATTTATTTTTAGAGAAAGGTGAAGGGAGGGAGAAAGAGAGGAAAAGAAACACTGATCTGTGAGAGAAATATTGATTCATTGCCTCTCACATGCCCCCAACTGGGGACTGAATACACAACCCAGGCATGTGCCCTGAGTGGGAATTGAACCACAATCCTTTGGTTCGTAGGCCCATGCTCAACCCACTGAGCTGCACCAGCCAGGGCAGCAAGCTGTAATTCTTCATATATTTTGGATAGTAAACCCTTACCAGAAATGTGATACACAGATATTTTCTCTCATTATGTAGATGGTCTTTTCCTTTTCTTGATAGTGTCCTTGAAAAAAAGGTTTTAGATTTTGGTAAAGTTTATTTTATCTTTTGTTTTTCTGTTAGTGTCATACCTTACTTAATCCAAGGTTACAAAGATGTACAACTATACTTTCTTCTACGAATTGTATTGTTTTAGCTTTCGTGTTTAGGTCTTTGATCCATCGTGAGTAGTATATGGTGTGGGGTAGTAGTCCAACTTCATTCTTTTGCAGTACAGATTTTAATGGAAAGGAAAGAAAGCACTTCTGCTCTCCCAGCCAATTCTGACTGAGAGGGAGAATCTGGTGTCTGGTGCAGCCCTGGGTTGCAGTGAGAGGGCACTGGGCCCGTTGCTGTGCTTTCTCTTCAGATAGCTGTGTCCCCATACTCCTGGACCCTCACTGACAGACCGCATCCCAGCACCCTCTAGAGCAGAGGTTTTCAAGTTCAGTAAAGTAGAATCCCGGGGAGAATTCCAACACTCCATTTTGGGGGAGACTTTCTAACTGTGGACTTGAGAGGCAGACAGAGTGAAGTTTATCTCTCAATCCAGCTGCTTCCAAGTCAGACATCTAAGCTCTCTGTGTCCCAGTTTCTCTTTTGTGAGCTGGAGAGTGATGATCCTGACTCTTGAGGATTTTAGGAGATGGTACAGTGAAGGCAGAGGGCCTGAAAGACCGATGGCCTGTAGCAGGGTGCACCAGGTGCCAGTACAGCCTGTCCTAGTAAGGAAAGGGCCTCCGTTCCTTTCAGTGGCGGCACCTATATTATTTTTTATTTTAAAGCCAGTTGGCTAGAACAGAGATGCTTTTTGAAAATTGAAATCAGGAGCTATGATGGAACTATTATCTTTGCATCAGCCCTTAGCATTCTCATCCATGGTTTGTTTTAGTTGCAAAGTACTAAGGATGTAAATGGTAACATTTCTTTGCTACTTAGTCTTGGAGCTCTCTTCAGTCAGTTTAGGCTTGAATCTCTCAATGGGGAATATTTACCGCCTCATTCCTGCTAGAATGCCTCATCATAGACAGGGATATAGACGTGTGTGTGTGTGTGTGTGTGTGAGAGAGAGAGAGAATCACACAGTGATGTGTAACTGAGCCCTTCGTTATGCCCCATTGAGTTCACGGCTCAAGCATGTGCGAAGCAGAGGCATCAGGCCAGCCTGGGGGAATGCATTGAGTGCAGGCGTGTGTGTGGTGGGGTGCAGCTGGTTATGGGGATCCTGTGTGCACAGACATGCTCATCAGCGTGGTAGCCACGGAGCCACAGCCCTACTAGTCCATGGCATGTTTGCATGCAGCTCACACTGCTGCCCAAGGCTGCACAAGAACACGTAGTCTTGGCAGGAACCTGATCAATTTGGTCTAGGATACATTTGGGGTTGGGTGTTACAGTGTTTAAACACAGCTAATATTTTTAAATGAAATTATTATTGAGGTAGAAAGGATGTCTTTAAAAAAAATACATTTCATTTCAGACATTTGTGGCACCCCGAAGCACTTCCAAGTCCCTTCAGCACAAGTTGGGTGGGCATGTGGGACAGGGGGTCCTTTGCCCCTGGGAGACCACCTAGGAGCCCCAGAATGAGTAACAGCGGGGAGGGGCCTGGAGCTGCTCAGGACTCAAGGCTCTCCAGGCTGCAGGGGGAATGGGCAGGTGCAGATCTGGAGACAGGGCTTGGTTCTCAACTGATGGAAGAGAAAGGAGCCTTTGGATTCAGGCTCTTCCTAATCTTCAGTTCACAGCAGCTGAGGAAAATGTAAAGATGTAATTGAGTTTAAGTTGTTGCAAGAAACTAAAGCTGAACTCCAGAGTGAACTGACAGCCTCTCCCCTCTCCAGCTGGGGCACTCCTGCTTGCAGCCTGGCCCCAGCCCTCTGATGGCTCTTTCACCTCCGACCCTGCATCTTTCCGGACTGTGAGCCCTTTGATGCTGGGGCTGTGTTTCCTCCCTTTTTTCTTCTTTGGCTTTCTGTCTATTTGTTGGGGAGGATGAGTGGACCTCAAAGTTATTCTCCTATTATACGTAAACTGAATTTCATGCAGATTAAAAAAAATAAACACATTTTTAGAAGATAGCATAAAGTACTAAAAGAAAACATCAGAAAAATATTTGTATAATCTTTGGGAGGGGGAAGAGGACCCAGAATTCACGAAGAAAAGAATCACAGATTAAACAACACAAAAGTGAACCACCACCATGAGCAAAGGGAAAAGTCATACGCAGACAGGGGGGAGATATTCGCAGCATATGTATACAAGGTAAGAGAGACAAGCCAAAGAGAAGAAAAAAACATGAAAGGGACACCCTGTCTCCTGTAACCTGTGCTTTTCGAGTCTTGTAAACACGTGATTTGCATATCCTAGTGGCAGAGATGTTCCTGTGAGTTAGGAAGGCAATTGTGCAACCTCCGTCTGGACCTGTTTATTAAAAAGTCCTGTTGGCTGCCATCTGTCAGTTAAAATTCTTACCTTCAGGATGTGGGGCTGAGGACCCAGGGGCCTTGCCAACTCCACGATTATACCACTAAAGTACTGCAACCGTTGGTTGTGTACCGAGAGGCTTCATGACTGAGTTCTTGGGTGTGTGGCTTTGCTAGTTTCTAGCTGCATAGAACTGGAGAGTTACAACACCTCTCAGCTCAGTTTACTCACCTTGAGAAACAGGTTCCCAAATGATGTCTTCTCATATAGGGCGTTGATAGGATTGGGTGAGCCACCACATCGAGAGTACTCAGGCCATTGCCCATCATGAATTAGGACCTCAGAACTTGACTGAAGACTTGTCCTTGTCGTGCTTCTTCCATCATAACATTTTGAAAGAGCTCTTTTCCTCCCTCTTGTGACCCTGGGGCCATGTGGCACTGTTGCAAGGCTTGGAGAGATGAGCATAGGAAGAGAGCAAGTGCGCACTCTCCTAAGACACCTTTGAAGCATGAAAGAAAGTAGCAATGGTCACGATCAGGGAGTGTTGGCTTTAGGAGGTCTCTTATCTCATAAAGGTCATGGGAGCCCCTTTTCTGGAAGAAACAGGACTTTCTTCCCATGATGCCCTCTCCGGACTCTCCCAGGGCCAGTTTTGGGAGCTGCTGGCTTCCTGGCAAGTGCTTGACAGCCACACTTTGCCAGCCTCCTGGGTCTCGTGCTCTCAGCCAGCGCCCATGTGGGCTTAAAAGTTGCAGCGTTAGTCTGGTTTCTGTTCTGCTTTTGAGGAGACATTTCCAATGTTCATATAACCGGAAATATTTAATTTCCCTTCCTATGCACCTTGATTCATTACAGGTTTACTCTCTCCTTTATTCTGTCTAACTTTATGGAAAGCTGGTGTTGCGTTAGCAGAGGAGGTGGATAGGGAGTGTGCTAGACCCAGTGACTGGGGACAGGGGGACTTCCTAACTGGGTTTTGTTTTCTCTGCAGGAGATAAATGGTATCACTGCAGCTCTGGCTGAGGAGCTCTTCGAAAAAGGTATGTGGTCAGGGGTCCCCAAAATACTGGGTACAACTTGCCCACCCTATTAGGGAGCCAGGGGTGCAGGGTGGCACAGAACTCCATCAGTTGGTCTGTGCCAAATGAATGTCGGGGCTCACCTCCCTACGGTTGCCCAAGGCTGTGGATCTGGTCCACAGCTAAGCCTGCCTGCCTACCTGCCCTGCAGGCAGCCAGGGCTGAGGAGCTGTGGTCCTTCACCTTAGGTCTCCCGGATTCCTGTCTCGAGGGCTAACCCCAAGCTCAGGATCTAGTTCAAAGCCCTGTGGTAGAGTGCTTGAAGGTGTGTGCCATCATGTCCTCTTGCATCTGGTTTGTCCTTACCTGAAAGAGTTCAGATGACAAACAGAAGCTGAGCGTAGGTCATAACCCTGCCAGAAAACATAGTTACAGTAGCTAACATGTAATGTGTTTTCTGTGAGTGTTCAACATCTTACTGCCAACCCCCAACCCAGGGGGTGCCAGTGAGGATACTGAGGATAAGAAGCCTGGTGATCTGCTTGAGGGCACATGGCTGGAAGGAGCAGATTGAGGACCAAATGCCAATCTTCCTGGCTCAGAACCCCTGCCTGCTCCCAGGCCCTGCAGTGTGCTGGCAACTTAGGCACCACCTGACTCAAGACGTTTGCATCTTGGAGGTCGCGTCATGGGTCTGTTGACCACAATGCTGCCTTGCATCAGCTTTATCTTTGTTCAGTACTTCAGATTTTAACAGACTCATTTCAGGGAGGCTCCCCAGTTGCACATTCCCATGGCCTTTCCCTCCTTTGTAATCGCATGTTCTGGGTGTGCCCTAAGCCCACCATGAGTTCAGGAGGGTGGCTGTTCCTGTGTGCGCAGGACTGTGGTTTTGTCCTGATGCTGTGCAGCACACATAGCAGGTATTTGCCAAGTACCTGTTAACTCTTAGCCAGGTGAGCAAATGCCCTGGCCACTTGACTGGGATTGGGCTGGAGGTGGATGCTCACCCTCCATGCGGGGCATGGCTGTTGCAGGAGAACAGCTCCTGGGGGCCGGCGAGGTCTTTGCCATCAGGCCCCTGCAGCTCTATGCAGTCACCGAACAGCTACAGCAGGGAAAGCCCACGTGTGCCAGCGGGGACGCCAAGACTGACCTTGGGCACATCCTGGACTTCACCTGTCGCCTTAAGTACCTTAAGGTAAAACTGCGGCAGCTCGTTTGTGGGCATGGGACCTAACAGCTCACTGGCTGGCTGGGCCATCCCAGCAAGGAAAGCCAGCTTTGGTGTTCTTGGCTGTGAGCAATAGGGGGCAGTCATGACCCAGTGTCCTTTGCTTTAAACCTCGGCTTTAGCCTGCTTTGTTGATGGGGTACATGCCCATCCTGCCTCATCATAGTCAGGCAGAGCTTCGTTGGGTGGCGATTGCTGCAGCACTGCCCCGTGACATGGATGTGGAGCCATGTGACGGCATCCCTGAATCAAGGCATATCTGTGGCTGCAGGTTGCTGGCACAGAAGGACCTTTTGGGACCAGCAACATTCAGGAGCAGCTGCTGCCTTTTGATCTGTCAATATTCAAGTCTCTTCATCAGGTAGAGGTAAGGCCCAGGGCCCCTGGAGTGCAGGCAAGGCTGAGTCCCGCACATGCATCATCTTGCTTGTGACCGTGCGGCTAGAAGCATTTCTGATGCTGGGTGTCTGGACTTAATTGTAAGATGTTGTTACTTTTGTGTTTGTCAGTATGTGGCAGATTTCATCTAGGTAAGTAAGGCCAACCTGAAGGCAGAGAAAGAGGGGCCACTGCTGCTCTTGGCTGGTCTGCAGGTCTCTGCCCCGGTCGTGGGCAGCATTTGTCATGGACAGGATGGAGCACCAGTGCCCAGCCCCTTCTGGGTCTCCTCATTGCTCGAGTTGAAGTGTGAGAAGTCATCCCAAGGGTTGGGCAGCACCAGTTGCATGTCTTTCCCAAGGCAGGCTAGCTGAGGGCTTTGAGAGTTCTCTGCCCTTGGCATGCCCACACATAACAGGAAATACTCTGCATTACTCACTGTTGAACTATTGGGTTTTGATGCCAATTTTGTTGCCATTTTAAAAATGAAAGGGGACTCCATAACAGATAATAAAAAATGTATTAAAGCATCTGTTTCTCAAGCATGGCCTTTGTGTTCAGCCCTGAGACACAGCTGTTCCTTGTTCTAGATAAGCCACTGTGATGCCAAGCACATCCGGGGACTGGTCGCGTCAAAGCCCACCTTAGCCACAATGAGTGTCCGCTTCTCAGCAACCTCGATGGAGGTGAGCACCCCGTTTCTTGCCTAGACACTGTCTGTGGGGCAGGGTCCTGTGCTGTGGTCTCCCCAGCAAGGGCAGGTATGAGCACTGCCACTATCAGAAACCAGAAGCTGACCCTGGCTGGTGTAGCTCAGTGGATTGAGTGTGGGCCTGCGAACCAGAGGATCGAGGTTCGATTCCCAGTCAGGGCACATGCCTAGGTTGCAGGCCAGTTCCCAGCAGGGGACGCATGAGAGGCAACCATACATTGATATTTCTCTCCCTAACCCTTCCCCTCTAAAGATAAATAAATAAAATCTTAAAAAAAAAGAAAGAAAGAAACCAGAAGCTGGACGTTGCCTGGGCCTGGGAAGCCACACACTTATGTGAGACCTCCTAGCTCTTAGCAGGCCCTGAGATGCTTTAGTCTCTACATCTTCATCAAAAGTCATGCTGTTAAACAAGATATTTTAAGGAACTGGGTTCCCTCCCCTCAAAAGAAAAGTCACTGGTATTTGATGAACAAATTGTCAAGCAGTGGCAAGTGGCAGGACATTTATTAGATAGACTGAGATAAATGTTCCTTTAAGTTTAAAAAACCCCGACTCAGCACTTGTTTGTGTCTTGTTCTTAGTGAACTTGAAT
This sequence comes from Carollia perspicillata, assembly GCA_004027735.1. Taxonomy (NCBI): domain Eukaryota; kingdom Metazoa; phylum Chordata; class Mammalia; order Chiroptera; family Phyllostomidae; genus Carollia; species Carollia perspicillata. Next base: position 6,373 of record PVKM010002443.1, on the reverse strand, counting down.
GAGACAGATGAGGTTGTGGACATGTTAGGCCCTGTTATTTGTATGTGAGCAACAGAAATACTCAAATTGAGAGCGTAAGATATCTTTTCTAGTTACCTGTGGGTTGCATCTTACAACGTTAAAACCCTTCTCCGGAAAAGCATAGTGGCTACTTTTATAACTCAGACCAGTGATGTTCAACCTTTTTCATTTCATAGCACACATAAAGAAGTCACTAAAATTCTTCAGGACACCACAAGTATTTTTTTTTTGCCCCCCCCAAAGGTATAATTTTGATTCATTCACACTGGACAACTATCATTGTGCTGGCTGTTGTCATTTTTTTTTTTAATGACAATCTAAGGGAAAAGAGTTCAGTGCCCCTGACTAAATAGTTACTACATGTTCAAAAAATTTTTAAGGCACACTGATTAAAAATCACTGGCTTAGAATATCTAATCAATATTTGGACTTGGTGAAATTTGAGGCTTACTGGCAAAAAGAAAGAGACTTGTGTCAAGAGCAAGGGTGCCAGACAACCTTGTCCCTCAGAAGCACTTCCGGCCGCCTGGCTCATGGGGACAGAAATGGTCCATCAAGAGAAGTCTTGTGGGCGTGGAAAGTCAAAATGAAGAGACCTGCCTCCCTTCCCTTTGGTGGTATCCCTGTGCTCTGTGCTGCTACCTCAGGACTGTGGGATTTGAGCCCTGTGAAATAACAGTTGAAAGGGCACAGTGAGGACCCTGTATAGCGCCAGCTTGGAAAGCACAGTTGCCTGGAAACACCATGAATTCTGAGCTTTAGCCTCTGAGATTTAAGCCAGAAAAGGCATCACTGTATAGGTGGCAAAAGGCCCTTTTGAGCTTGGAAAGCATTTGCTCGTGAAGCAGGACCGGAACATATACCAAATAGCTGTTGTGTTGCTAAGCTTTTCAGTTATTTCACAATCGTTTAAAGACATATGAGCTGAAGCCCAACTTTAATGCAAGTTCACTTCCACATGCTAAATATGCTCAAGCCCTTCCTGAAATTTTGCAGTGATTGCGTTCCCAGTGAGTGTTGCGTGAGGGCCCAAGTGTGCTCAACAGATGTTCCTACACAGGAAGTCCTCGTTCCTGAAGCCTCGGAATTTGATGAGTGGGAGCCAGAAGGCACAGCCCTGGAAGGCCCCGTGACTGCCATCATCCCCACGTGGCAAGCACTGACTACTCTAGACCTGAGCCACAACAGCATCTGCAAGATCGATGGGTCTGTGGTACGCTGTCAGCAGGGGGTTCTAGGGTCTTCTCTGAACGCTGAGGTTGGGTATTTAACTTGGCTTTTCTGGAAGGACCACAGAAAACCTGGGCACTGTGCATTGCTTGCAGTTTTTTAATTGATTTCAAAATTGGATTATTTAAAATAAGTGAGATAGTGCTTAGAATCAAATAATGCATATTAATTGCATGTACATTTGATATAAAAACACAACAAATAATGAAATTTACTCTCAAGGAGTAAAGTGGAAAAATCACTCCACAGGTTCAGGTGTGCTCCTGGAAGAATGACATTCAGATGACATTTGGGAAGTAGTGTGATTCCTGTATTTGTGCTTCTCAATGGGCAGGGTGGGAGAAGAAAGGTGGGCAGACTTCCTTTTCTGGGACCTTGCCATTTGTCATTTTCATAAGCCAAGTACTCCATAAAAGTGGGGGTGTGTGCTCATCATTGGAGTCCCTTTGTGTTCCTGTGGACATGCTGCTGGGTGGGCACTGGGAGGGGTCACATCAGTGGCTCTGCGAAGATGGCCAGCACAGGAGTCCAGGATCAGAAGAAAGAGTCCGAGAGCGTCTGTCTGCCATGTGCAGGGGTGCGTAGGGTCCAGCCTCCTAGAGTAATGTCAAGTGTTGGTTTGTTTCTGTTTTGTTTTTCCACAAGAAACTGATCCCAAAGCTTGAGTTCCTGGACCTGAGTCACAATGGAGTGCTAGTTGTGGACAACCTGCAGGTAATTAATGTCTTTGGAGACCTGTCACCACTTACGGCCTTCTTACGGGTCCCTGAGAGTTCAGAAGGCTGACACAGTCTTGGGAGTTGGGCCATACCCTGGAGTTTTCTCTCACAGTCACTTGAAAGGTATCTGGGTGTCCCTGAGGTTTTTAGGAGCAGGGGCTGCTGCTATCCCTTTAGGGTCCCAGAGACACTCTGAGCGACTGTTGCCGTAGTTGCCCAGAATTAGAAAAGATGCATAAATACAAAGCAAGGGAGGTGAAAATGATGCGCCTCCATCGTGAAGATGCAAGCCTCATTTTCAAACTTTGCACCTACCCAGTTGGCTGGGCTGCCTCTGCAGGGGGTGCCACTGGGCTGTGGCAAGTGCAGGAGGAGAGAGGGAGTTCCCTCCCAAATGATGGACAGAGGCCGCGGGTCTGACCTGTGGAACTGACCATTTTAGGTTGGAGGCCCGTCACATCATTAATGGCAGTCCCCTTTCTTTGGAGCCTTGACCTGAAATACTCTACCCTGTTCTCAATGCTGCCACAGCACCTGTACAACCTCGTGCACCTTGACCTGTCCTACAACAAGCTGTCCTCCTTGGAAGGAGTTCATACTAAACTAGGGAATGTCAAGACTCTGAACCTGGCAGGTAACCTTCTGGAGAGTCTGAGTGGCTTGCACAAGCTGTACTCCTTGGTCAACCTGGATCTCAGCAACAACAGAATCGAACAGGTGAGCCATGTTCCAATAGGACCTCAGGGTTGTGGGATGGCTATGCCTTGCTGTTTATCACTTTAAAGAATGTTAAGCATTCTTTCATGTAAAAGAGGCCATCAAATGGGTTGTCTTGTTGCTGAAGTGTTAAAAGAAGGGACAGGGGGAATGGAATTCATGCTTTGCAGATGGAGGAGGTCAGGAGCATAGGCAGCCTGCCATGTCTGGAGCACGTGGCTCTGCTGAACAACCCTCTGAGCATCATCCCCGACTACCGGACCAAGGTGCTGGCTCAGTTTGGAGAGAGAGCGTCTGAGGTAGGCTGCCAGAGTGAGGGGGGGGTGGGGGTTAGCTTGGTCAAAGAGACAGTCTGCACTGAGTCCACGTCTTCACAGGCAGAATGAGGGGTGATGTCCAGTTTTATCCTTGCCTGCCTCAGAGGGACTTCCTCACCCTAAATGGCCTTTCAGTTCTGGGAAGTCTGCTGTCTCCCCTGGAAAAAAAAGGCCCTCACCCTCCCTGCAGCCCATCCTGCCAGCGGCCCAAGGCCGCCATGGCTCCCCATCAGATTTCTCTCTCATTGCTTCTGTCAGCTGTGGCCCAGGAGGGCTCCCCAAGAATCCACAGGCACAGACTGAGTGTGGAGAGACTGCCTTCAGCTTGTTAAAATAACATCGATTATTGTAGGCAAGGATCAGAAATAAAGTATTTAAAATAATTGTGTTTCCTAGACAACTTCTGGGCATGAAATCTGACTATGAACCCAAAGGGTGTGCCCACCTTTGCCGTCGTAGGCTAGCCCAGTATCTGCTGCCTGCTGAGTATGTCTGGCCAGCTGCCACCATGCCATCCAGACAGGTCTTTAGCCAGTTTTACCTGTCTCCTCAGCCCCAAGCAAGCCTCTTCCCCATTCTCCCAAATCCCAGGCCAGAAGATACCTGGGAGTTTTCAATCTTCTCTCATCCTCCCTGCTCCCCATCTCTTTTTGTCCCCAAGCGTCACCAAGACAGTGTTCACAAGATGGCATCTCTTCCCCTCCTTGCTCCAGGCCCTTGGGACCTTCCCTCATTTGACCACACTGCCTGTCCCATGCTGCCTGCCAGCCCACAGCCCCTCCTGTATTTGCTGATGGGGTGCCCACTTCCCATGCCTTTGTCCTCCAGTTCCCCCACCCAGAAGGCCTTCCCTGTTGCTCTTCACTGATCTGCGTTCTGCCGTAATTGGTGGGTTTGTCCAAGTCCCCACTTTCCCCCATCCCAGCCCCCTCAGCGGGGCCTGTACTCTGCTTCACCTTTTTGGAAAGGGACTCCCAGCAAAAGCAGGCAGTGTGGGGCTTGCCCGGGCCACTCTGAGGAGCTCCCAGGTCACTCCTTTCGGGGCTGAGGTGTTCACCTCCCAATGGGCTGAGCCTCATGGGGCCTGGCCCACACTCCAGCAGGGCTCCCGCCAGTCTGCTGTCACCATGCTGGCCAGCCTCTGGGCTCATAGCTATTTCTCAACTTTATAGGTCTGTCTGGACAACACGGTGACCACAGAGAAGGAGCTGGATACTGTGGAAGTGTTAAAAGCGATTCAGAAAGCCAAGGAGGTCAAGTCCAAGTTGGGCCACCCTGAGAAGAAGGTGGGTCTTTGTGTGGGAGTTGGAAGGAGTGATAAAGAGCCAACAAGGAAGCAGCTGTCTCCAGTGGGCCTGGGCTATGGGCATACATAGAGCCACTGAGACCTGGCTGCACGACCTTGGGCAAGTCACGCCTGTCTGTTCTCATCTGTAAGGTGGTGGTGGTGATAGTGCCTGCCACACAGAGTCGTAAGGACTAGGTGAGACCGACTCACCATCCCCAATGTTTGTGAGAACCTCTGGGTTTCTCCTCATCCCTGGCTTGTCAAGTTCTGTTCTTCTCGATCCTTCTCTCCTGGGCTGACTTGAGTACCCCTCTTAGGTTGGTGAGGATTGCCGGCTCTCTGCTGCCTCCTGCGTCAGACCCAGCAGCTCCCCTCCCACCATGGCTCCTACCTCCGCCTCCCTGCCCCAGCCCATCCTCTCCAACCAAGGTAATCAAACATGTGGCTTTCTGCCTAGCAGAGCCATACAGGCCCTGCTGGACCCCCTGGCCGGGCTGGGGTTGCGGGGAGATGCTGGCACCTGCCTCCAGCAGAGTTCAGACACAGGGAAGGTGTGTGTGGCCTGCAAGCCAGCTCCTCTCTGGGTGGTACATGGTGGGGGTATCTGGCCTGATTTCAGCTCTGTTTGTTTAGTGAGGGCCCTCCCTCCCCATTATTCAGACGCCCACATCCAGTTTCTCTAGGATGCCACAGGGTATCGAATGGGGCCCTGAGGCTGCTCTCTGAACAGGCTCAGGGCTGCTGGCTCATTAGGACCCCACTCCCCTGCAGGCAGTGTGGGTGGATTGGCTCCTTACTAACGGGAAGCCAGGCCTTGTTACTTTCCTGAGCTGGCTGCCCTGATCCCCGCATGGGGAGCGTGCTTTTGTCATCACCTCATCTCTGTGGCTCAGCCCCAAAACACTGTGGCGCCCAGACAGGCTGTCCAGGACCCGTGGAAGACCAATCCCTTTCACCCGCCCACTGTCTTAGAGTTTTCAAAGGGCTTTCACCTCTGAACCCAGGCATCCTCGGAGATGAGTGAGTGAAGCAGGTCCCATGAGAGTGTCTGCTGGCCCGGCCCCCACAGAAGAGGGGAGGGTGTGCCGTCCCAAGTGGAGCCGAGGCTCGGGACACACAGGAAGGAACGCCGCCCGCCCACCCGGGCTCCTGGAGACGCAGAACTTGGTGTGAGGTCTTGGGAAAACAGTTTGACCCTATGTTTCAAGAGCCAGAAAAACGTTCCCACACCTTGACCTGGTAACCCCATTGGTGGGGATTTTATCTTGGTGGGATAAGGTAACGGGAAGGGGAGATGAAGTGCTCACTGCGGGGTTATTTATGCTAGCGAAGCAGGGGATGTGACGAACGTCAGAGGATGAGAGGGAGATTAAGCTGTGCTGCAAAACAGTGCAGCCACCGCATCAGAGAGGGAGGCTGGGTAGGAGGAAGGGGCAGCGCTCAGGCTAAGGTAGCTGCTGCAGGGCCGTGCACCAAGGCCGCAACCAAGGGGTGTGGGAGAGCGCTCCTGAGAAGGGGCGGTGATGCTAGGTGCCAGAGCTATTGTCAGTTTGCTTTTGTAACACTTGACCGAGAAATTTTTATTTTATTTTTTTACATAAAAGGGGCGGGAGGTTTGTATCCCACTGAAGACACTTCCCTGACCCCATATCCTGCCCTGGGGTCAAAGCCCTCTTCAACCCTCAGAGCACTGCAGAGAAACCACTGGACTAGGGTTCTGGGGGGCAGGGGGTTGCAACTGGTCCTCTAGTCCAGGGCCCAGCTGGGTCCCAGTCAGCCTTTATGGAATTGATTGTGTGAGTGAGCCAGCAAGCAGAGAACAAGCTGGTAAAGAACAGACCGCAGGCAGAGTAGTGAGGCATCTGCCCCCAGGGCCACAGCTGCAGGCAGCCCCCCCACCCCTCTGATGGTGAAGTCTCTGCACCAGCCAGACCCAGCCTCAGCCTCACTTCCTCACTGCCCCCCACTCCTGGGGACGCACCACCGAGTGGCTTACTGTAGTTTGTTCCTCTTTCCCAGCTGCTGGACATTTAGATGTTGTCTACAGATTTGCACCTCTTATAAATAAAACTGCAGTGGAT
>PVKM010002442.1:0-65031 GCA_004027735.1 Carollia perspicillata | reverse complement strand
GGATGCAGATTTAAGGTGCCAGGTATGGAAACCATGGTCTGACTGCGGGAGGAAGGGTGGGACAGTCTCCTAGTGGATACATATTCCCAGTTTCATGGGCATTTCTGTCTATGGGAAAGGGAACAGTTAGCGTAGAACCAAGGCAGGGTTCTCAAAAAAACAGTTCCCAGGGCTGAATCATACGCTTCACATGTAAAGGTGGTACTTTCCAGTCCTCAAAACAATTGGACGTTGTTGTTTTAAAAATGGTCTCTTAGGTGTTACACGGCGACGTATGCTGTGAATCCCCAAGACTTCCACCCACAGAACGCTGTGTGTACATGTAGCACCCCCATAAGAATAAAGTTTGGCAAAGCCTATGATAATCTTTCATGTCATGTGGTATTTATAATATTTATTTTTCTTTCTGTAACTGCCTCTTAAATGTAGGGAATTCTATCTTCACCCACTTTCATTTCCTTGTCCTCTAGTCTTGTTAGATGATTTCATCCACATCCAAGGCTTCAATCATTGACCGTATTCCAACGATGCCAAACTCCCCACTTCCCACCTCTCCTGGGCTCCACATTTACTCCCGAACGGCTCTAGCTGGATACACAAATTCCACGTCGATAACCCAACCCATCCTCTCCCCCTAGGCCTTCCTACCCTAACCCGCTCCTCTAGTGAGTTCCGTCTCAGAAATGCTTCACCATCTACCACACTGTTTGACCATTGCCCTGGTCAGGATCTCAAAGTCATTTTAACTCTTCACCTCCTCCTTGATGCGCCTTCCAATTTTGTTGATTCTGTCTTTTGGTATTTCTTCAGTCCCTCAGTTCTGTCACCTTTCAAGTCTCTTATTATTTCTTGCCTAGATTCTTGCAACTTCTAATTTCCCCTTCTTTTATACTGCAGTGAGAGTATTTCTTTATAATTGTTAGGCATTCATATAGACTAAGGAAGATTTTTATGAATTATAATGAAAAAATCTCCAGGATATATTATGTTTTAAAAAGTCAGGTATAGAAGTGGGCATAGGTATTAAGTTTTATGCAAGAAAAAAGGAAAATAAAGACATATTTATTTGTATTTGCAAGCAACTAATAAAAGTGGTTATCTGATACAAGCATTTAGAATGGATGTTTTGGGGCAGGGATGGAAATGAGATAATTCGTTGTGCACCTTTTTGATTGTTTTATTTTCTTTGAAAATGTGAATGTACTAAATTAAAAAATTATTAAGAAGTTAAAACTATATTATGAATTATGCAATCATTACATAATATAATATAATAAATAAAAATGAAAAATTAAGAAATGGAAAGCTTAAAAATTACATTTCTCTTTTTAAAAATTACATGTCTAATTATCCCATTGATTTGCTTAAAATATCCCTGGGTTCATTGTTACCTTTTGTACTAGGTGAAGACCATTTAGAATGGCCTAGAGATCCTTTTAGGATAAGAACTTTGTCCACTCTGGCAGCCACATCTTTCTCAGCACCCTAAATATTCCACACTACGGCCAAGTTGAGTGATGTGATCATTGACCTCACATATCATAGTCCCTCATGTCCACCTTCCCTCACTATTTGGGACTCCATCCCATCCCACCTGACTTCTTCTGCCTGCTGATCTCAATTGCCTTCAGGACTTGGCTCAAACACCATCTCCTTTTCCCTAAGTTCAGTTAAGTGAATCTCTTCTGCTTTTTCACTCTGTACCTTTCTTATTGTACTCAACTCTTTGTACTATTAACTTACATTATTACTGATGTGAGCTGTGTACATGTTAACGATGAAGACTGTCATATATTCATCTCTGTATCTGAAGCATACATGTAGGGCTTGTTCGATGTATCTACACATGAAAAATAAGTGAAAGAATAAATGAGTGTGTGAGTGAATGAAGAAAGGTATTTCCAGAACATTCCTCTCTCTTGTCGGACCCCGCCATGGACCCAGATGAAATGCATGAGAAAAGGAAATTGTTTGCACCTGTTCAGTGAACCTAACTTAAGGAGTCTTGATTTTGGTGAAGCTTTTACACCTGATCCATGTCATTGCCAATTCCTCATGCCTAAATCAGAATTATAGTTGGCCCTCCCTATCTACAGTTTCCATGTCTGTGGATTAAACTAACCACAGATCAAAAATATGAGAAAACAAGAAAGTTATGCTGTTCTTGATCTGTGTAGTTCTTGTACTATGTAGTTAGGCCTACAATGGCTGTGTCTGTACTGAACATGTACAGACTTTTTTCTTGTTATTATTTCCTGAATGATGCAGCATGACAATTTACATAGCATTTACACTGTGTTAGGTATGATAACATAAGTAACCTAGAGATGATTTAAAGTGCACTGCACGGTATGTGTTAGTTATAGGCAAATAATACATCGTTTTATGTGAAGGACTTGAGCATTCGTGGGTTTTGGTATCCATGGGGATCCTGGAACCAATCCCCCTCGGATACCAAGGGATGACTGCATCCTTTGCAAATTAGTCCCAAGTGCTTTCTGTCCTGACCAGAATAGTTTAGCTTTTAGTTTTATTTCATTTCAACTTTCTGAGAAAGTATCAATTTCCCTAGTGATCTTTCCAAATTTTTCCTGAAGTAAGTTTTGTTGAGGAAGATTACAAAACTCCCATCTCAGTGTTAGTGTTCAGCCCTGGAATAAGAAGACAGAATAATGAGAAAAAATGAATTTTTTTCTTCATACATAATGCTCCTGTGTAATGATCAAACACAGTATTTCATTCTCTACATAGAACTGCCCAAGAAAAGGAGAGCAGTTCATCACTCAGGGAACTGACATTTAAATTATTCCATAGGTCACAGAATAAGCATCTTTCTAAAATTAGGAATTTCTTTTTTGAGTCTTGAGAATGTGTTTTAATAATTACTTTTGGAATGAACTTCCTTGGAAAGACACAATTTTCCCAAATAATGCCAACCCCCCTGCCCCAACTTTGATTAGCAAAAGCTAAAGTAAAAGAGATCAATAACTAACTTTTAGGCCAAGTTCTAAGTGACCTGGATTCCGGGGAGTGCAGGTTATTCTGAAACTCTGAGCAGAATGAGGACCACTACATTCCTTTTTTTCAATGCTCATCCCAGGGTTTGTTTTTATTGCTTTGAGAGAGAAAAAGAAAGGGAGAGCGAGAGGGAGAGAGAGAAACATTGATCAGTTGCCTCCCTTACGTACACCAACCCACTGACCAGGGATTTCACTTGCAACCTAGGTATGCTCCCTGAGTGGGGATCGACCCCACAACCTCCTTTTGGTATACGGATGCCACTCCAACCAACTGAGCCACCCGGTCAGGGCCCACAGGATCTCAATGTGGGGCTGCTTCAAGGGCTCTGAGAAAATGATTACTGTTCAAGCCTTGTGGTGGAAAGAGCCCAAAGGACTAAATCCCAGACCACTGGCCTTCTTTTTCAGGGATCAGGTTTTATTAGATAAAATTTTTTACTTTGATGTTATTTCACTTATTTGGGCTATGGGCCCATCAATACCACAAAGTCATAAAGATTTTAATATTAAAAGGTTTTCTTTTCGTGGACTACCCTGAGAAAATTACTCTCTGGCCCCAACTGCTTGAACCCCATTGCTTGTTTTCGCATTTTAGGTGAAGTCTCACGCTTTGACTGGTATTGTTCTGTTGAGACACGAAGAAATTTTATGAGGCCATTTTTTTCAGGAATGTTTATAGCTGAATTAGAGACTATGCACTCTGAAAGAGGTGTTAGTGTTAGGATTTCCAACTTGCGACTGAAGGAATAAAAAGTTAAATAACCTGCCCAAAGCCCCTAAATGAATATTTGTCAGTGTTATAGCTTAGAGCTTTGGACCAAGATTTCTGTGCTCATTAATGTTGCATGTAAGCCCAGGCTCAGCTGTCTGCCTCTTTCTCTCCCTCCACACACGGGTAAGCACATGCACACACACACTATGTTGTATAGAATAAGGACATATTTTGCTACCTAATGTAAATTGAGCTAAAAATGTTCATTTTATGATTTTAAATGCCGGAGACCTCACAAATGTGAAACTAATAGAACACTTAAGAGTCTTTCCTAAAGCCTAAAGGTAATTTTAATATAGATGTTAGTGCCCATGAAAGGTGTCAGACACAGACACAATGCTCCGTTCGTTTCTTTCTGTTATGTACAAATGGACGATGTTCAGCTTCCTGCCACCACATATCTTTCGGATAACATCAAGGATACTGAAGTATTTTGGTCCCCTGTCTCTGAAGAATTATTGGTGTTTCAATAAGTGTGCTTCTTTGGTGGGGGGGACTTGGACTAAGAAATTAACGTGTTTTTAGTTGGATTTCTAACTTGATCTCTGGGTGCAAAAGCCCTGATGCGTGCTACAATAATATCTTCATGGGTGACAAGCCTGTTACTGTTGTGTAACTTTTTGACTTTGCCAAGGAGCAACACAGCCTAACTAACCCCTTCCATCTCGCATCCTTGGTCTGGCAGAGGGGTGGGCAGTCTGTGTGATTTGGCTGGAGGTACTTTTCTGTATTTCAGTAAATTCGGTCTATTTTTAACCATGGATATCAATCAGTGATTTATTAATAATTCTTCCAGTAGCTCATTGTAAGCCTCATCTATAAGACTAATTTGGGCCATTTCTAGACTAGATCGATCAATGTTTGTTAGGTACTATCTGGCAAAGCCCGTCAGGCTAGGGCTCGTGTGCTTGGGTGTGATATTGCTGCTATAGGCCAAGATAGCATGGCTTGGAAGAGGTGTAACTCTGACAGCCAAAAGGCCAGGGAAGAAGGGAAATGAGCATGCATAATAGTTTTGTTTTGAGAAAAGACATGAATAGTCCTAATGAGCCCCAAAAAGGACATTTACTTATGAGCAGTTTTGAAAGCTGGCATATGAGGAGCGTTCTCGAGTTAAATATAACTGGGTCACATTATCCAAGTGTCAATTTGCGAGTCATTTTTTGAGAGTTAATGAAAAGCTTTCCATAAAACAGTTATTAGAATGGAGGGTCGTTCGTTTTCTCTATGTATTCCATTGAATTATTTAGTTTGCATGCTGTGATCCAGCAGCATTCTTGTACATAAATACAGAATAAACATCTGTCTAAGCACATTAAAAAAAAAAACTACTGATGCTTTAGCCCAGAAATTTGCTAGCTTTGTTAATATCCAAAACCTTTCTTTTCAATCTCCTAATTATGGGGCAAGCTTGCACTCAAGCTAAAATTGCATCTATGAAGTTTAAGGTTTTTGAAGATTTTATTTATTTTTAGAGAGAGGGGAAGGGAGGGAAAAAGAGGGAGAGAAACATCAGTGCGAGAGACAAACATTGATCAGTTGCCTCTCATACGCTCAAGGACCAAACCCGCAAATGAGGCATGTACCCTGACCGGGAATTGAACTGGTGACCTTTTGCTTTGCTGGATGACACCCAACCAACTGAGCCACACAGGTCAGGGAAGGTTTACTATTTTTAAATGACACGATGCTGCTTTACATGATTAAAAGGCTTTGATTTCAAACTGAGGGTAAGAAGCAATGGGGAGGGGGCGAGATTCTCTTATAGCAAAAAAATCAAGCAATGAGGAAATCTAGGTTAACCTCCTCTCAGTGGTTGCTGCCGTGAGCATTGGGCAACTCAAGTCCTCGGCATCCTCCCAGAATGAGGAGGAGGTTTGACAGTGCTCTTTGCAAATGGGAGCCTTGCAGAGAAAAGAGTTGGATCTGGAATTACAAACACCAGTAAGTTTTTTGGTGGGCAGCCAGAAGCCTTCTTGTTGGAAATGCCCATGTCTTTCCCAAAGCATTTGGCTCACCTCCTGACGTAATTGCATCTGAAAGAGGAATATTTAAATGGGCTGGGGTGAGGGTAATGGAAGGATTTCAATTACCAAGGCGCAGACTGGATTACTTTAAGTGGCATAAATCGGCTTTAAGGCAAACTCACGAGCAGGCCCAGCATAGCTTTTCAATGCAATATGCATCTACCCTCTCCGAAGGTAACGGTATGTGCTCTTAGGTAATGTAAAATAAAGGTTAGGAGTCAAGATGAAATTTGAGCAGAAATCTATTGGGAAACATAAATCATAATTTCAAATGTGGAATAATGCCAAAATGATTGAGCACGCCGAAGTAATGGTCAAGGGGCTTTAGGTAAGTTTGAAATGATATAAATGATTTTAAAAATTCATGCGAATATGTATTGAGGAATATTTGGAGGTACCAATAATAAGCGGTTCCAATGGGTTTTAGAGCAAAACATAATATGTGGAATATCCAGCCAATAGGAAAAAAATAATCAGTAACTTTGCATTTAAACACTTAAGCAAAATAGAAGAGAGCTGAGCACTAAATGCAGAGGTACATGTTTTACTGTCGAGCTCTCACGTCACACTGGCTGTGTGTGAGCAAAGCCTACTTCCTGAGGGGAGATTCAGCTGGACCCATTTCCAGTCCCTCTAAGAGAAAATGAGCTGTGGAGATTCAGTGTCTAGCTCTCGTTCGCAGGATTTATTGTTCTATTCTTTGCCTTTCTGGCCTCTTTGCTTTCTTCTCGACAATTTCTGTCCTGTGCCACCTCCTAAACTCACCTGTCTTCCTTCTTGTCTCCCATCCAAACTCGGCTGCGGTCCCAAGGCTGGCTTCCCCCAGAAAAGCATCACACTGATTTTGCCCACCTGCCAAGGCACGCCTGACTTGACTGATATCTTCCAAACTCTTCCGTATTTCTTCTTTCAAGTTCCGGTCTACCTGCTAACCATTTCGTCAAGGGAGTCAGCTACAGCCTGTGCCTTTTATGTATGATTTTCCAGAAAAGGGGGTTGAGACAAACCCACTCTAAAATAGCCTCTCTCTGGAAACTCACAATAATTAACGATAATGGCAAAAACATTGGAATATGTGTTGATGTCACAATCAAAGGGGAAAGGGAAGCTAATGAATTCTGAAATGCAGCATAGCTAACATTTACCGACCACTCACTACGTGCTGGATGTGGGGTTGAAGCTGCGGAGGGTGCGCAGCCTGTGAGCAGGTCCCGCATCCGAGAGGAAGGAGCTGGAAGTCGAAGCAACCTTCCCAACGCCAGCCGGAGCTGAAGCCGATAGATAATGTTAAATCTAGACCCCTGGGCTCCAGAGCCGCATCCTAACCTTTACACTCTACTGCCTCTGAAAAATGAAGTTTAATAAAGCAGTTGGGAAAGTAATCATTAACTAATAAGTATTTGAGGGTATAATAAACCTTATGGGTACTTTGTAGCATAAACCAAAATGAACCTGGGAAAATGTTACACATTTTTTAAGCCATGGAAAAACACTAGAAGCCACAACATAGAATTTATTTCGATCCTGTAGGAACAATAATCTTCTAATTATTGGACAATACAAAATATTACAGAAACAAAGTCACACATCTGTCTACATTTTATTACATATTACTGTATTGACTTTTAAACTTTATTACAATAAAACAACACAACTTTAAAAACTAACAGAACAAGAAAATATTTGTGATATGATTAACACAATTCATGCCCACAATATCTTAAGAACTTTAATATTTATACAAAGATCTTAAGTGGCTAAATTGGAAAAGATGATTAACATGGAGGAAATACGAATAACAGTGAATAAAGTTTTACTGGTAAGGCCACATAGAGTTTTAAAATTATTTTTTAAAAGATTTTATTTATTTTTTTTTAGAGAGATGAGAAAGAAGAGAGAAAGAAAGGGGAAGAAACATCGATGTGCAAGAGAAGCAACGATTGGCTGCCTCTCTCATGCCCCTAACTGGGGACCTGGCCCGCAACCCAGGCATGTGCCCTGACTGGGAATCAAACCTGCGACCCTCTGGTCCACAGGCTGGCTCTCAATCCACTGAACCACACCAGCCAGGGCTAAAAATATTTTTTAAAACTAATTTGATTATAAAAGGGATGTAGACAAATTAAATATGCTATAAAACGATGAGGATGATGAAGAGATTTGAAAAAAATTTTCAAATGAGGAATGGTGAACAGTGAGGCTACAGGAAACAGGAGTTAGGGGCCTCAGAAAGTAGGAGGTGACACCCAGACAGCCATGTCCGGTTCACAGGGACAGCCCAACCTTGAGCTTGGAAGAAGGTTCAGAAATTAAGATGTGGCTTATGGGAGTGGTTATCAAATTTTAACATGCATCAAAATCACCATGGAGCTTGTTAACACGTAGCTGGGCTCCTCTCCCAGTTTTTCATTCAGTAGGTTTGGTGTGAGGCCCACTCTGAGAACCACTAGCTTATAAGAATCATCTGCAGACATTCAGCTGAAGGTAGGAAGTACAATGAACGCAACAATGGAGAAAAGGAGGGTGGAGGGAGAGAAGGGGAGAGAGGGAGACGCAATGAAGAAGGAATATTTTTTCTGACCAGAGAATACCTATCCAGGGCAGCTGAGTGGGGCTAGAGAGAATTACCAGACAGGGCAGACTGAAATACTCTAAATTGATGATTGCCATTGTCTCACCCTGCCCTGCCCTGCCCTCTTTCCTGCCAGTGATTTTGAATGACTAATAATATACTACAGCCAAGTCCCCCATCTCCAAACTGCACCCCAGCCTTCCCCTCTTAACTAGCTTGCATTTCTCAACCTTCCAAAGTCTATCTCCTGCCTTCACCTCTCCCTTAAAGTCATTATTTTGAAAGTCAGTGAATCTGTAGATCTGTTCTCAGTCCTACACGTTTGACAGCAGTGTTAGATAGTTCCATCCACTCACTTCTCTCTTGGTTTTCATAATGCACGCTAACCTGGTTCTTTTCCCAAGTACTGGGTTCCTGACCTGCACCTCTAGTTTTCTCCTTGTGCGCAATGAGCAAAGAAGACTTGAACGTGTTCAGTGATACAGTAATACAGGGATAGTATATCAGTGATTGGTTCTGATTATTAAGGGAAATAAGGTCATTTCTATACAATTGGTGCCAAAAGGAATATGTTTGGGACCCAGAGTTTTGCAGAGGCACTTCCAGCACTTTATTATTCAGGGGTTAAAATTCACAGAAGGAGATAACAATTGAGGACTGGCAGGAACACTAATGGCTCAGACCCTTCAGGGAAAAAGGTGTGGATCATCCCACCACTTCAAGAAACTAAGAATGGAGAGGAGTTGAGGTGCTGGCTGAGGGCAAAGGACCCTGAAGTCAACTGCAAAAGAGGAAACGGTATGGCTTCATGACTAGCTGCAGAAATAAGGGTTATCATTGCCATGTATATTTTCTTCTCTGCTTTGTTATGTATATATTTGTGTATCTTAGTTCCTTTCCACCACCACCCTCCCCACGAACTAACATGTTGTACAAGATGTGTTGGGGATGGAACTTTTAAATTTTGTCTTTAAGTTATAAAAAATGAAAGGGGCATGTGACTAGACTAGAGGACTAAACATTTCCAAGAGATGGAGGGTGACTGGTGAGATTATTTCTCTCCCTTTTATGAGAATAAATTTTCACATCTTCTCAAAGAGATGCTTTCTGATTACTCTGTCTAAAGTTGGTCCCTACCTGTTATCGATCTACTTGTTTTAGCGTTTCTTAGACTTGTTAAAATTTATTATGACTTTCTTTCTTTGTCTGAGCATTATTCTTTATCTGACTATCTTACTGGTAGGGAAGTTTCAGAAATAGTATCTGTACCAAATTTATTTATTCCCATTTAGCACAGTACCTGACATAGTAAGAGCTCAGTAAATACTTGTTGATTGCATAAATAAATTGGCAGCAGTAGGAATGGTGGGTGGGTGGGGTTGTTTAGAAGGGTTTTAGGTTCTATCAGTTCTCTACACAGCAACTTCTTAAACCTGAGTAAATAAAATAATATAAAATAAAATGCTTTAAAGTCACAATGTCTTGATTTTTAGAGTGAAGTTTTTAGAAAATATTCTTCTAAGTTTCTCCAAAATTCCTTTGTTGTATCAGAGGAGATAAGTGTGTGTTGCCCAGTTTGGTAAATGAAGACGTCACCATTGAGGATTTATAATATAACAAATATTTCTTGAGTGTCCATGGTGTGTCACCGGGGACACTGCAGTGACCGAACCTGATAGAGTTTCTGCACCCTGAGGTTGACGTTCTAGTGACGAGGGTACAGGCAATACATTGGTTAACACATAAACACATGAGATAATTGCAGCTGGTAAAAATACTCTAAAAAACAAAACAAAACAAACTGCTATAATAAAGTGCCCTGTGGGGCCAGTACTTCAAGTTAGGAATTCAGGAAGATTTTTCTCAGAAGGCAGTATCTGAGCTGAGATCTCAATAACAAAAAGAAATAAACCACATTAAGATTTGAGAAAAAAGCCTTGAAGCTCCAGGAAGGTCAGTGTGCTTGACCATAGTAGGTGAAAGGGGCGAAGAGGTAAGTGACGGGGCGAAAGACTCCTAGGTTCTCATCGAGTCTTGGAGCCATGCTAACATGTTTGGGTTTTATTGTAATGTGATGCAAATTCACTGGAGAACTTTAAACACAAAGTCATTATTTTGGTCAAATACGTTAAGGGTGACCAGTTAACCGCATGTAGTTTTCTCCCCTTATTACAATGACTTGGCTGAAATAATAGTAAAGGAATATAAAAGGCATCAAACTTTAAAAATAATGACAAAAGGAGAGGAGACAGCAGGAGCTAGAGCACAACCACATATTTTTGGAAAATGGAAGCAGATGGACAGTGAAATGGTAACTGATGTAGATAGAAGCAGGTAATTATAACCTAAAGTATGTGCAGAGAATACCAAAGAGGACGTAAGTCAACTTAACTGCCCAGGACTTGAAGTTATGAAGTACCATGGAGAACTGGATGGGGCGAAGGCCTAGAAGTAAGGGATTGGATGCAAGTTTGTATAATATATGAAGCTGTTAGTTTCCAGATGCCTGAGCCCAGTCTTGCATCAAGATAATGGCCTCTATGACCAAAAAGGAACATGTATTCTACGGGGAATTTGAATTTCAGTGGTAAAGGAATCAGGACCACTTGGCAGGGTGAAGGACAGGTATGTGCAGCTTAGGGATAATAATGGAAGATTAATCTAAGCCCTGCAAATTGAGTAGGGTAATTCCCACCCCTTTTACCAGCCTGTTGCATAAATGTTGGTCTATACTCCAGAAGCAAGAAACTCAATGAAATTTTTCTCAGAAGAAAATGAAAAGCCCCAGAGCATACGTTCATGTAATTCTCCGACTATTCAGCCTACAGTGAAGCCTGCCACTTGATCAGTCCTGATCATGGACTCAATATGGTTTCCAAGCACTATTAAATAAAAAATAGTAGATAATAACAACTGAACATTTGAAAACAGCCATTTATGTGTGTGTGTATCTGTATATACATATATATATACACATGTATCTATGAGAGATGAAAAGAAATGAGAAAATCCTGGAGGAAACAGAGATAAAAAGAGCATAATTATTTTTTTAAAATCTTTAATATCATTAGAAAGATAAGATAATGCATATCTAGTCAGGAAACTATAAGAAAGAAACCAACAAAGAAAAACAATTAAATTAAATTAAAAATATAAGAAAAGAGTTGAAACAAGTGATTCAAAATGTAAAACAAAAAACACAATAATGGAAAAGGAAGAGAAAGGACAAGACTTGGAGGATCAGGATGTAAAATATCTCATTCAGAATATTTCAGGTAGCCAAGAAAATTTAGGAGAAGACATTATGAAAGATATTATATAAGAACACTTCTTCCCATTAAAGGACATGAATCTATGGATTGAAGAATTCCTAAGAGGCAGGATAAAAAAGATCTATTTAAAGACACACCATCATGACATATAAGAGTACCATGGTAAAGAGATTTTTAGAAGATTCTAGAGAGAAGGAAACAAAAAACATCTTACAAAGAAACAATGTTTAACACTAGCCAACTTTTCCAAAGTAATCCTTCCACTGAAAACAGGCAATGGAGGAATACTGACAAGGTACCAAAGAAAATTGTTCGTAACCTAGAATTTCATACCCAACCAAATTATTAAGTTTGATCATAGAATGAAATTATTTTCAGACATTCAGGTCTGCAAGTTCTCAAAAAATTACTCACATACAAAAGTAAAGCACAAGATTAAAAAAAACAACTACCTAGCTTTAGAATATAAAAATATTTAAAAGAACAAAGTAATGAAAACTGTGATAACTTGTTTGATCAGAATATAGAAAATAGCCCTGGCTAGGTAGCTCAGTTGGTTAGAGTGTCATCCCAATACACCAAGGTTGTGGGCTCGATCCTAAGTCATGGCACATACAAGAATCAACCAATGAATGCATAAATAAGTGGAACAAAATATCGATGTTTTTTTCTCTCTCTTACTTCCTTCCTTCCTCCCTCTCTCTCCAAAAATAATAAATAATAAAAATAAAATAACATTACTCTTCTAAGAGAAATGGAGGAGTAGAAGTGGGGAATGACAGTATAGTAGACCTAGCTCTTCACCAACCATGCACAGAAGCCAATAAATAATATCTAAACTCATAAACTAAAAAATAGAAATCATGTCATTTCGAAAGGTGGAGGTTAACAACAGAAAATAAAACAAGACCTGGCTGGTGTAGCTCAGTGGAATGAGCGCGGGCCTGTGAACCAAAGGATCGAGGTTCAATTCCCAGTCAGGGCACATGCCTGGGTTGCAGGCCAGTTCCCAGCAGGGATGCACAAGAGGCAACCATACATTGATATTTCTCTCCCTCTCTCCTTGGCTTCTCCTCTAAAGATAAATAAATAAAATCTTAAAAAAAAAAAAAACAAGAAAATAAGGGTTAAGGGATGACATAAGGAACTGCTGTTTTCCACTGAAGTTTTTAGATACTATCGTATATTTTAAAAATATGTGAACATATTATTTTGACCAATAATAAACAAAATTTAAGGTAAGAATTGATTTGACAGAGTGGAGACTAGATTGTGGAGAGGCAGGAATGGAGGTAGGCAGCCATTTCAGTGGTCCAAGCGAGAGATTAACGTGGCTCGGATTAAAGTCATGGTGGACAGAGGGAGAAGTGGACAAATTTTGAAGGTGTAGCAGAGCTAAGTTAATTTACTGAGACATTGGCTGTGGGGTGTGAGAAAAAGAGAATTATCAAGGGTGATGCCTAAGATAGTGGAGGGTAGTACCGCTCCTTAAAATAAATAAGCCTAAAGAAGAACTCAGTTTGTAGATGCATCAATCAAGGTTTCTGTTTTGTGCATGTTGTTTGACATTCCCATCTGAGAAGAGTCTCAGAGAAGCAGCCAGATGAAGTTTTGGGTTGAGTTGTGTTCCCCCAAAAGATGTTGAAGTCCTAGCCCCCAGTACTTGTGAATGTGACTTTATTTGTAAATAGGTTCTTTGCAGATGATCAAGTTAAGATAAGTTATGAGGGTGAACCTTAATTCAGTATGATGTGTCCTTATAAAAAGGGGGAAATCTGGACACAGATAACAGACACACATAGAGGGAAGATAATGGGAAGGCAGGGAGAATGCTATCTACAAGGCAAAGAATGTCTGAAGTTACCAGAAGACGGGAGAGAGAAATGTAACAGATTGGCCTTCACAGGCCTCTGAGGGAGGTACTCTGCTCATGTGATTTGTGGACTTCTGGACTCCAGAACTGGGAGACAATAAACTTCTGTTGTCCAAGTCACCCAGGTGGCGGCACATGTTACGGAAGCCCCAAGAAGCTAAGATACATAGATACGCATCCAGCCATTTGGGAAGATGAAGGGGTGAAGGTACACACTTTGGAATCACATGCATTTAAGTGGCATTTAGAGCCATATGCTTGGGAAATCACTTCAGCAGTGCGTGCAGATGGCTAAGCGGATAAAGTTCCGGAATCAGGATAGAGACTGGAATGCTCTCCTGTTTAGAGACGGAGCAGAGGAGGGGGAGGGAATAAATGGCTGGGGAAGGAAGAGGAAACCGGGAGAACGTGGTGTCATGGAAACCAAGAAACAATGTGTTTTTTTTTTGTTTTGTTTTGTGTTGTTTTAAGGGGGAGTGGACAGCTGCTCAGGTGACAAGATGAAGACAAAGAGGTCACTGCTCTTGGAAACACCAGGCTCATCATTGACTTGAGAATGACACTTTCCTCTGTTTGAAGAAGGCTGAGGATAGAATTGGGGGGTGAGGAAGTGAGGACACCACCTAGAGAAAGCTCCTGTGAGGTGAGTGGCCGTGAGGAGATCAGGAAACAGAGTGGAGGCTAGAGGAACTCACGGACTCAGAGGAGCAGTCTCAAATGATGGGAGACAGTGGTGGCAGACGGATTATCTTCGTGGATGTTAAGCGGCAAGGGAGGGTGAAGAGCAATCCCAAGGGAGCTAAAATCCTCAATAAAAGGCCAGAGCCGAGGTGAGGTTAGTAGTAAAAAACGAGGAGGAGAAGCAGATGAGTGGTCTGATGGCATGTCAAAGGAGTGAGGGCTTTTGAGGGAAGACGGAAAAGAAATGACTTAAAACCCATGATGTACCCCCACGTTAGGCTCATGTGTACAGAAATGGAGGAAGACAAAACAGCCCCCTCCGAGAAGGCTGTGCGCGTGGTCAGAACACCTCACTGGCACTGGTCCCACGCAGGACAGCTGTGAGCATTTTATGTTTGTCATTTTAAACACACTGCCCTGCTTGTTTTTGTCATTTTACTTTTTTTTTTTCCTTTAAAGCAGCTCCCCGACTAGTATACATTTCTGGACTCCAAAAACCTGGATCCACCCTTGATGGGAGGAATGGGTGGGGTAGAAGGGCAGATTGTTTCAGTTAGTTTAAGAGAGTCAAGAGAGCATTCAGAGAAAATGCTGACGAAATAGGGGAATTTGCCATGAGGCATGGCGAGAATCGGAGAGTCTACTGGAAAGGTAGAGAGAATCAGCTCCCCAGGGGACTTACAGGTTACCGTCTGCAGAGAAAAGAGGACCGTGAATCTAAGGCTTCTCCTTCACTGCCTTCATGCAAGTTCCGTTTGAAAACAAGGCATGCCACCCTATGTCACTTTCTTTGAGTATAGTAGTTCCCTTGGTCTACAGGTTGAAAGACGATACAAAAGATGAGACTAAAAATAAACCATCAGTAAGTTCAGTTCTTGGTGTGGGTAAAGATTTCCTAAGCAGGGCAGAAAAAGTGCTAATTTAAAGGGGAGAAGTAATAAATTGATCCACATTAAAATTAATAGCTGTCTTATAAGACACTGTTATCAGAGTAAAAAATCAAGCCATGGATTAGAAGATACTATTTGTAATAGTATAGCAATCAAAGGCTTGCATGAAGATTTATAAAAAGCTGCAATCTATGATTTGTTTCATTCTAGTCTTTGTCTTATGCATACATTTTTGTTTTCTTACTGTTTCTGCTTTATTTTACAAAAACAGGATCCTGCTATGCATTTCAGTGTGTGCCCCATCCCCCGCACTCAGTTTAGTAGTATATTACAAGTAATCAGATCTTAGAACTCTAAGGCACAAATAAAACCATTTAGTCTAACCACTGTTTATGTCAATGCCATTTTGCGTTTTCCTAATTGACATATGACATGATATCAGTTTCAGGTGTACAACATAAGGATTCAATATATGTGTATATTTTGAAGTAAGCACCACAATAAATCTAGTTAAGATCTATTACCACAAAAAGTAACAAGTTTTCTTTTCCTTTTTTACAAATGTTTTTATTGATTGATTTTGGTGGGGGGGAGACATTGATTTGTTGTTCCACTTATTCATGCACTCATTGCTTGGTTCTTGTATGTGCCCTGACCAGGGATTGAACCCCCAACCTGGGGTCATTGGGATGATGCTGTAACCAACTGAGCTACCTGGTCAGGTCCTTTTTTCTTCTGATGACAACTTTTAAGATCTACGTCTTAGCAGCTGCCAAATACATATGACAGTTTTGTTAGCTATAGTTACCATTCTGTCCATGACTTCCCCAGGACTTACTCAGCTTATAACTGAAAGTTTATACTTTTTCACCACCTTCCTCAAATTCCTCCTCCCCCCAACCTCCACCTCTGTCAACCAGCAATCTGTCCTACATTTCTTACACAGTCCTGGGGCGGTGAAAGGACTTGTTCAGCATTACATAACCAGCCGATACTGGTGTAGTCATTTTTCCTGACTCCCCCACCCACTGCCCCTCAGCTTGGGAGAGAAGGTCCTACACAGGGCCTTGCATTGGTCCTTTGCGCTCACCCCAGGTTGTATCCAAATGGGTGCCTGCTTTTTTAAAAACAATATTTGTGAAAGTAAGGTTCGTAATTTATTTCACTAGCTCATTTTTAGGGGTGTCCAGATTCCTGTAGGGATAAATTTTGATGAATTATAATATCCCTTATCCCCAGGATGAAAAAGAAAAAACTCTTCAAGAGCAAGAAGGAAGAGAAACATTCACTGCTAAGAAGGTTCAGGTTGCAAACTTCGCTTGCTTATTTATTGAGGTTAAAAGTTAAACTGGATTAGGACAATCATATTTTTCTGACACATTGACTTCTTCTTAAGAAAACATATTCAGCTTTTTTTTTTTTCATGAATCATTTCAGTAGAAGGGCCAGAAGTTATGTTCTTACGCCGAGTAGAAACACTGAAGGCCCCTTTGTGAGGAATTTAGCTTGCTACATGTATTTATTTGGCTCTTTTTTTTTCACCTCTGGGCTAAATTTTGACTTAAAATTTATGCATAGAGCAGGAGGAAAGGCATTTGGGCTCATTTTTGTAATTTTCCACAGACAAAATTAGCAGCAAATTTATGGGCCTGATAGCACTATTCTCTTAACTGTGGCCAGAAGGGCTTTCTCATTGTTGTCACCACTTCCTTCTCCCTGGGTTCCCTCCAATTTCTCTTCCTTCTGGTTCCCAGGATCTGGCTTAATTTATGCTGGAGAAGAGGGAAAAAGAGGGCTGAGACTACCCTCAAGAGGTGCCAACCCTCAGAAGAACAACAATGTGATATTAAGAAATCTCCTCTCCAGACCTGGCTGGTGTGGCTCGATGGATTGAACACTGGCCTGCAAACTGAAAGGTCACTGGTTTGATTCCCCATCAGGGCACATGCCTGTGTTGCAGGCCAGGTCCCTGCTTGGTTGTGTGTGAGAAGCAACTGATTGATGTATCTCTTGTACATCCATGTCTCTCTCCTTCTCTTTCTCTCTCTCTAAAAATAAATAGATAAACCCTGGCTGGTGTGGCTCAGTGGATTGAGCGCTGGCCTGTGAATCAAAGGATGGCTGGTTCAATTCCCAGTCAGGGCACATGCCAGAGTTGAGGGCCAGGTCCCCAGTTGGGGACATGAAAGAGGCAACCACACATTGGTGTTTCTCTCCTTCTCTTTCTCCATCCCTTTCCCTCTGTTAATAAATAAATAAAATCTTCTAAAAAATGAAATGAATAAAAGCTAAAAAAAAAAAAGAAATCTCTCCTCCAAATGGATTGTCATGACATGTGGCCTTTTATTATTCCACGTGGCCCTTCTATTTGCAGAGGTCATAATCTCTATCTGTAGAACTTTTCAATTTATATCATCTGATAGCTTCAGGTATGAAGCAAGCTTTCCATTTAGGTTCTTATTGGAATATAAATATTACTGTCTTCTGCGCAGAGAATTAAATTTTAAACCCACCTAATCAGTAGTGGCTAAAAATTATTTACCATACCATTTCCCCTTCATAATGGGGAGATGGGGAGAATTATTGTTTTTACTCTGATTGTAAATAACTTAGGAAATATAGACACATGTCATGGAGAAGGTGAAATTCTACATAACCCTACCACTGAAAGAGAGCTGTTGATACAATTTCAGTATATCCTACTATAAACATTATTTTTTATCACTAACATTTTAAAATTAAATGTCTGTTGACCTTTTTGTATGTCCATAAATATATCTACATCACTAATGATAGTATTTTATCTATAAATGTACCATATTTATTTAACTAATTCAGTATTGGTGGACAGTTGACCCTAACTTCTGCCAATGTGTGAAACTCTGTGACAAATATCTTTAGATGTAATACCCTGTGCTTTCTCCAATCAGTTCCTAAGGAGTGATCCTTAGAAGGGGGATTGCAAAGATCCGTCTATCACTAAGGCTTCTAATACAAATTCCAAGTTTCTGTCTAGAAAAGTTTTACTGACTTACGCGTGCTTACCAGCAGTGCATAAAAGTGACTCATTTCCTCCTTCCTCATCGGTATAGACATTCTCACTCTAAGAATCACTGCTCAGTCTACTGGGTAGCAGCATGCAATTTCATGGTTACTTAATTTGAATTTCTTTATTAGGCAGGTTGAATACCTTTTTCTTGTGTTCCGCCTTATGATATAAATTCTCATTTCCAATCTGCGCACACTTTTTCTACGGGAGGCAATGGATTTGTGAGAACTCGTGTATTAAGTGGAGTGATCTTTTGTTCATCATGTATTTTATATAGTCTGTCTCCAGATTGTGTTTATGGTGGATTTCATCCTACAGAAGATGTCATCTTCTGTAGTCAGATCTCTAAATCTTTTTCATAATAATTTCTGCCTTGGGTATCATATTCAGAAAGGTCTTTGAAACTAATTCTTAAAATTAAACACATACACAATAGTCTCTTTTTAGCACTCAGTGATGGAAAATATTAATAGATTAATGGCAGAAGTGTCTTTGGATTAACAGAAAACTTTAGGCTGAATATTTTTTTAAGCAGAGAATTTACATAAATTTTTACCCATGGGGATTTACTTATGGCAAGTTGATGAAAGACAAAAACATCTTTAATTCACAATTACTTTGTGATCATAATTCCCTAGAACTCATTAGACGTAAAATAATCTACATTTTGCTATTTGGCATTGACAGCCACCTATTCTTTGCATCTGTCTCTATTCCATGCCAAGGGATTCATTTTTTGTTTTCCTTGTGAGTAATAGTTCAATGGAGGAAAGGCTGAGTAAATAAATAATATTGAAAAAAGCATAGTGCTGAAAAATGTATTGAAAGTGATACAGTGACTACATAGCAAAAATTAATATATTCATACTCCATAAACTAATATTTAAATTAATGATTGTTTCCATAACTTATTTAAATTACAAAAAGAAATCTATTTGAACTTTCCCACAAGCTAGAATTAATACAGATATTTCCATTTTTAATGGGAAAAACCATAATCCTAGTTTCTCCTCTTTCTTGGAAACATTGCAGATTTTATAGAAATGCTAGAGAGGTGGAGGATGAGGAGGAACAAAACTAGAGGGAAGAGGAAGAGCAGTCTACACACTGGATATTTCCCACATCACACCATTTTTAAATTCATTTACACAATGTGCCCATCTCTAGGGCACAGGACTTCAGAGTTCAAAATGTTCAAAATAAACTAAGTTTTTAACACTGATAGCATTTGGGAAAAAGTGGCTGCATAATATTTACATTTTTAAAAAGTCACTTCAGAAGGGAAAATGGAGACAACTATATTTGAACAACAATAAAATTTTTTTTTAAAATCACTTCATAGTCCAAGTATTTCTCATCTTTTTGGGAGGAACTTCAAACAATTCCAGGGCCCTGCATGAGCCTACTTAATGTAGGCTCCACACCACCCTAGGCCCCATGGCCCTGCCCACCAATGAACGAACGGGGCACAGGTTTCCATTTGCTTCGGTCCTGTAAATCTTTCTTTTTTGCTTTATCTCTATTGTAACTCAGTAATAAAATGTTAATTTGAAAATGTCTTGTGAAAACATTTCATAGTCTAAGTGCTGATCTGTATAACTTACTCAGGTTGTAGGCAAAACATTCAATACCTTCCATGGCTTTGCATCTAACCTGGGTTCTCAGGAAAATTCAAGTGCAAAATGCATTACATAGGATGCCTGTACTTATGTCCAAACTATGATACCTTTATGAGTGAAGGAAATGTAGGACTCGTTAGTAACTAAGCCAGAGTAACAGGAATAAACTGGAAGTGTCCTATGCAAACCAGGGCAAAAGGTGATGCTATTTAGAGAAAGATTAGAAGTAATCATGCTTGAATATTGTCATAACTGAATCTAAACTGTTTTTGAGTTTGCTTATTTAGACCCACCTCTAAATGTTCTGAGACCATAAAGGAAGAGGAGATAGAATCTGCAACTAATGTGGCTAACTTTTCTTAAATTTCAGGCCTTGTAGTGCCTATTCCCAATCAGATATAGTTTCTTTCTTTTCTTTTTTTTTTTCATGAGGTTGAGAAATGGCAGCTAAAAAAATAATAGCATGGAAGATTTATAGGAAAACACCTCCACCTGCAAAGGCTTTTAAATGTGTGTTTATGTTTTTTAATCTGTATGTTTACTTGTTTTTGATGATTGTGAATGTTTGTAAGCCTCTAGTTAAGGAGTGACTGGATTAGAATGAAGTTTGTGTAGAGTAAGTATAAAAAGCAATAATAGCTAATGAGCAGTATACTAGGGTTTGAGTAAGCAGATAAACATAGTTAGTCATTCTACATCTATTATCTTCA
The DNA here is from genome assembly GCA_004027735.1 of Carollia perspicillata. Lineage (NCBI taxonomy): Eukaryota > Metazoa > Chordata > Mammalia > Chiroptera > Phyllostomidae > Carollia > Carollia perspicillata. The sequence goes on along the minus strand of PVKM010002442.1, from coordinate 44,546 downwards.
ATCCTTATAAAAGCCCTATAAGGTACCATTAGCCCCATTTTAAAGATGGAGAAAATGAGGTTCACTAGCTTGCTTAAAGTTACAAGTTGGGATGAAACAGAACCACTGTCTGAACACAAACCCCATGATCTTCACATGTCGTCTCTTTCCTAAGACCTGGAGCTTGCCACTGTCTAATCTTCATCATCATCTCAAATTTTCTCTGGGATAATTAAAGACCTATAATCATAATATAACCTTATGTATCTCTTCTAGCAAATATAAATGTTATTTATGTTGTCTGTGGTCTCCTCCAGTCTGCCTGTTATGCCTACTTTGCCAACACGTTTAACTAAACAGAACTACAACAGCCTACCACCACTGATGGCTGTGTACCAATGGCAGGAGCAATATTACTGACTCACCTAGCCACAGTAGTTTTGGAGGTTATAATGGACTAAAATACAACAATATTTTCCTAAAATAGATTAGAGCCTGTTTAGTCTCCTAAAATGTCTGTGGCGGCCAGTTTAAGCTACTTCTTAAGTGACTCTGTCGATTGCACCCCCCAGCCATACCACCCCCATTTTCCTGAGCCAGATTTAGATAATAAATAGTAACTCCCCTCTGATTGCTGTGAAAACTGTTCATAGGAGCACAGCCTGCCATTGATTATACATGGCAACAATGCCTTTGCTAATGAGGCCTTCCTTGGTGTCTTTGTAACTGGGAGGAAGGCAAAATCAGAGCCTCTTCCTGTAGGAGTCAAGGCCCAGGAACACTGGGAACGTTAGCTCTGAAAATTCTAGCAACCGTTATGTCTGTTCCTGTTAAGACTGACATGCAGTCCACCTGCTAAGACATTTTGGAGTCACCCTGAGGTGAAAGGGGATGTGCCCCTGCTTCAAGGCATTTGCAATTCACTTTCCTGAGGGCAAGTGTGGAGACTGTCTCTCTGTCAGATACGTTCTACTGCCCCACAAAATTCAGCATGCTGGGTTGAAGCATTTACCAGAACAGGTGCCAGCTGTATTTCTCTTCTAATTTAATCATTCTCTCCTTTCTATAAAGATACCAACATTCTCTTGATTCTAGAAAACAAAACCGAAACAGAACCGCACAAAAATCTCGTATTTATTTAGCATTGCCTATCATTCCAATTCTTGCCCTGTCTCTAGCTTTTTTATGGATGTCATGCAGTTTAAACTTCATTTGAAGATCTTTTTAATGATGTATCTTTTTAATTCAAAACAATCCCAACCTTTTAAGGAAATGGCCAGATAGAGTATAAAGTACTTTTTCTCCCTGAACCACTTGAGAGTAAGTTGCCTACATGATGCCCCGTTACCTCTAGATATTTATTTCCGATCTGGGACAGAGACCTCCGTGACGTTTCCTCTCTGTATTCCCCACAGTGAGAAACCACGCTGCCTTACCCACAGTTCTGCCATAGGATATGCATGACTCAACTTTGTTAGGCAATGACAAAGTCTTCTCCAAAGGGGATGATGGAATTTCTGAAATAATTGTGTGTTCTCCACCTTCTTCATTAACTAATCTTTCTTTCTTTAAACCCAATCAAGGTGGCCTTTACTCCTGGGGCCCTACAGGATCGACCCCTTACAATTCACTACCCGATGTTCTTGTTTTCTATTGCCATCCTCCTTTGTGGCTTTGTAGCACGTGACACTTTTTATCTCCCTGTACTTTTTGAAATTCTGTCCCCATAATTGGTTTCATTCATATGTTTATGCATTTATTCAACCAATATCTATTTGTTCAGCACATGTTGTAATCCAGGCATTCTGTTAAGCATGTGTTTGCAATAATGAATACAACAGAGAAGACATCTGCCCTTATATTTTTAATGCCTTCTTTCAAATTAAGGACAACCTTTTTTCAACATCCTTCTATAATAATATCCTAGCCTTGCCTTCCATTAATGCCATACCAGACATCAGAGGTTTCAAAACTGAGGGCCAAAGACGCCTGCCCTGGGGATCCAAGTTGCTACGGCAGTGCATCTCCAAATCCACGTGTATTTCAGTATCAGGCTGAACGAAAATATGCCTTGTACATCGAATCTCTGTACTGGTCAAATGCAGATAGATAGCGTGGTAAATTTACTCCAAAGTGAATTTGGGGTAACTCTGCCTTTATGTATTATTTTCCACCAAAGATTCTAACAATGATTATCTCATTGAGTAGGGTACAAGCTTTTCGATATTTACAGGTTCCTAAGTTTCCAAAAGTCATAATTCTAACAAATGTGGACATTTCTTGCCCCTCCCTATGTTGCCTTTGAGCCTTTGCTAGGGCTCAGGGTCCTGTGGCTTGCTCTCTCCTTCAGAAGTCCTATCCAAGGTTCAGTTTCTACTTCAAAAATCCTGTGCTCTAAGGTGTCTTTTCTTATTGCAACTTGTTCCCAACACAATCTTTTCCTGTGATTGTCCCAGGCCTCTGTGTAAGAGCCTGTGTGTTCCTTCCCCTCAAGCCTTCTGAGACACCTAGCACAGTGCTGGCACACCATGAGCAATTAAAAAACTATTGTCATATTGACATGACTATCATCCCATGAACAATCAGCATCACTAAATGTATAACATTAGACTCCTACAGTACAGTCAGGAGAAATAAGGTGACATATTTCAAGGGTTGCTTACTTTATGCACGAATCTATTATGCTACTTAAGGGCTCCTAGAATTCTAGAATTCATCCCGCTTTTAAACTATATTCAGCCAACAAACCTAATGCACAAGAAGCCGAATGAACTCATTTTTATTTTCCATGCAAAATAAATTTTCTCTTACAGGTGATGCAAGAGAATAATATACCTCCAAACAATTTTGTTCAATTAGTGTAATTCTAGACAGGAGTAGATTATGGAAATTAAATCAGGAGCTTAAACTTGGTATTGTGTTGAGATAGAAATTTTATTATTGTTATTTACGGTACAACTTTGATAGGTTTTTAAGTTATTATTGGGGATGCAGACCCTATCTAATTTCTGAAGGCCCTACTTCTAAAACAAATTGCACTGCTTCACACATAATGTGCATTCCCAGTGTCTGTTAAGTGAATACGCTCACAGAGCAGCCACAGGAGAGGCTCAGCGCCGACCTAGATGCTGGTTCGTGGTAACACTGTCCTGATAGGTAAGATAGACCTCCATTTATACTTGCATAAGGGAAAAAATGCTTAACTCCTTTATTCTACTTCTTTGCCCCATTTTATCTAAATTATATGATACATCTTTTCTCCAGAGAATTATAATAAGTTTTGATCAAAAAAGATAGGTACCTCCCTTGGGTCACCAGCATGCCACCTACCTAGTACTTTTAGATCTGCTCCAGCTGTAAAGATGTACCTCAGAAAATGAGAAACTACACAGCAATCTTTGAAGATCTTCCAAAATTTCAGAATATAATTTTGGCCTATCTACATCCATCAAGGGAAACTGCTAATGGGAAGTTCAGAAATCAATTTTCCCCTTGCCCTTTGTCTGTGATTTACATATGTTAGAGATGAGTTATTATCACCTGAGACTCAGGATATCACTTCTCTGCCAATTCGGAGGCTAGTAATTATGCCTTTCACTGGGAAATCATCTCAAAATTATAAGTGATGTTTCTGCAGAAAGAAACAGCTCTTCTTGTCATAGCACTAATAGAGCACTGAAAAAAAAATTGTGAGGTCCGAATAAGAGAGATTTTTCTGGGGAAGAGTGTAAAAAGGCATGACCCTGGTTCAAAGCAGTTTGGTGGGACTCGTTAAAACGCTCCCTCCTCCCAGAGCAGAGCTAGGAGCAGGATTTGAGAAATCCCAAAAGAAAGAAATGGGACCGCTGTCAGAAGAATAGTCATACAACTTTGGAAACTAACACCTCATAGGAGTAGGGTTTGGAAATAGTCCTTAAGGTCAGTGGATTCTACCATCAGACAAGCTATTTTTAAAAATGTTTTTTAAAACCTCTGTATAGACCTACTGGGGCGTGGTACTTATTTCCTCCTTCCTTCGTGTTGGCAGAACATCCTCATCCTCGCTTTCCCACAAGAAAACGCCAAATCCTAACATCAGACAAACTCAGAGCAAATAAAAATTACTCCCCATTTCCCTTCGCAGATCAATCGTAATTATGCTTGCCCCTTATATTTGTAGAAATGTACCCAATAATTTAATAACACATTTCTAGCCACTTGAACATATATTTTTAAAGATCTCAGCTTTACTTAAAAATCCAATCAAGGGAAAGAGTCAAGTTTGATAGTAAATTACACATACTTCAGAGGTACCAGGCCTTATCAGAAATGAAGATGTTTCAAGAATTCTCTTTCTCCAGCTCCTCAAGTGCAAGTGTGGGCTGTGAGGGGGCAGCAAGCGGAGGCAGTCCCAAGGAGTCTCTTCTCTATTCGGCAGCCAGGAGGGTCCGTTTCAGGGTTAATCATGAGGGGGGAGAAGATGTCCAGGGAGAAAGGTGATATTTCAGGTCATCAGGATTTACACTCAAGCTTAACATCTCCTCCCACAGAGATTCAAATAAAGAGCACATCTACTTCTCAGCACAAGTGTGAGCCCAAGCAGGCTGAACGTGGCATTATCCATCTTCTAGAACTTCGAATGTCTGTAAATTGTTAGTTATCCTTTAATTCTAATCCCAGGAAGTTGATTGTTCTTCATTAGGTGAAAAAAAAAATGCAAGGAAGACTCATTGTTCTGTAGGTTTCGACCCGAAGTACACACCACACTAGATAATGCCGAGTTTAATTAGACTTATGGTCTTGAGTTTTCTGCTTCTGTTCACAGTAAGATCAAGTAGAACATGCAGACGTACCATTTTAGCAATAACACTGCTTTCCAACCCCTTTACAAGGATCAAAAATGCTGTCAACCAAAATGTTTCTTTTTGTTTCCTTCTCATTCTTCCTTAAAAAATACACTCTGAATATCCATGGCATTTATTATTATTATTACTATTATTATTACACGAGAAATGATATTCACTAAGGAGATCCGATAACGAGCTAAAGTGGAAAGGTAATTTTTCTTAGATTTTACCCTACCTTAGCAAACCCCCCAAACTCCAAAGCATAAAGTTTGACATCGTTATTGGTTTCAAAGAGTTAGCAAGTTCAAACAGATTCATGTAAGAGTCAGGGGTGTTTTTTTTTGAAGACAAATCATCACTTAATAAGATCCAAGTAAATATGATCTAGTAACCTGTGTTGAAACCCAGTGTTCACACTTTACTTGACTCCTGAAGCAAATCACATGAAGCTTAAATAATGCCTCCCAGGGCTTGTACTGGAACACCTGTTTTCTTAAGCAGCATGGTCTCTGTGAGAAATAAATTCCAAGTAAGTAAATAGGACATGAGGCCATTTTATAATTTGTGTGAAGGTAGAAGCAGAAAGTAGGTCTTAAATTAAGCCAATTGAAAACAGAAATGCTGTGTGACAAGTTTGTCTCCTATGTAGAGTTACATTGTTAATTAAGGTTAACTGTATTGTTCTGAAGCTGTTTGATTTAATCTGGCCTTATAAAATGTATCTTAAAAAATAAATAAAGTAAAATGTATCTTAACCAAGCTGGTGCCAAAATTAACTTTATGATGTAGTTTACTTTTTTTAAAAGATTTTATTTATTTATCTCTAGAAGAGAAGGAAAGGAGAGAAGGAGCGAAATATCAATGTATGGTTGCCTCTTGTGTGTCCCCTGCTGGGAACTGGCCTGCAACCCAGGCATGTGCCCTGCCTGGGAATCGAACCACGATCCTCTTGTTTGCAGGCCCGTGCTCAATCTACTGAGCTACACCAGCCAGGGCTGTTTACCCTTTTAATATTGATACTAGAAACTTTAAAATATCAGTACTATTTTCATTTTTAGCCTTTTAACTTACTTATCTATAGAATATTATAACAAAAAATATACACCCATAAAAGGCTAAATTTTAAGACTGGCATTTTTAATACATAATATGATGTTGGTTTACTTTTATATTTTGCATGTTACTTTTATTCATTTTATTTTCAAACCACCCTATTGAGGTTTAGATTTACATACAAAAATCTGCACATATTTAATATGGACAACTTGAATTTGGCAAGAAGTATATACTATTAACCATCATCATGATCAACTTGTTCACCATCTCCAAAAGTTTCCCCACTTCCCCTTTATTTATTCAAAATATATATTTTTTTCTTTTGTGGCAAGAACATTTCACACGAGACCTACCCTTTTAGCAAATTTTTAAGTACATGATAGAGTGTTGTTAACTCTGATTCCTGGGCTGTGCGGTGGGTCTCTAGAACTTACTCATCTTGCATAACTGAAACTCGTGTCCTTGACCAACCTCTCTCCCTTCTTCTCCTCTCCCAGCCTCTGGGTCTCACAATTCTGCTCTCCGGTTCTATGAGTTTCACTATTTTAGATTACTCATAAAATTGGGGTCATGACATATTTATACTCTGTGCCTGGCCTATTTTACTTAGCATAATATCCTCTAGGACCCTCCATGTTATTGCAAATGGCAGAATTTCCTTCTTTTTAAAGGCTGCATAATATTCCACTGTATTATATATCACATTGTCTTTATCCATTCAGCCACTGATCAACATTTAAGTTTCTTCCATATCTTCACTATTGTGAATAATGCTATAATAAATATGGGAATTCAGATATTTCTTTAAGATCCTGACTTAAATTTATTTTATATACCCAGAAGTGGGATTGCTGGATCAAACAGTGATTCTAGTTTTACTTTTTTGAGGAATCTTCATACCGTTTTTCATAATGGCTGCATTAATGTACATTTTCATAAAAAATTCAGAAGGATTCTTTTTTCTTCTTTTTGTGGTTTAATTAATTAATTTATTTTTATAATAGCAATCCTAACAGATGTGCAGTAATATCTCCTTGTGATTTTGATTTATATTTCCCTAATGATTAATGATGGTAACCTACTTTTCACACACTTGTTAGCCATTTGTGTGTCTTCTTTGGTGAAAAGTCTATTCAGCTCTTATGCCCATGTTTTAATTAGGTTATTTGTGTTTTGCTATTCAATTGTATGAGGTTTTTATATACTTTGGATATTAACTCCTTAGCAGATATATTGTTTGCAAATATTTTCTCCCATTCTATAGGTTGCTTCTTCAGTTTGTTGATGATTTTCCCCCCTGTGCCTAAGCTTTTTGGTTTGATGGAGTCCCACTTGTTTATTTTCACTTCCATTGCCCATGCCCCTGGTGTCACATCCAAGAAATCAGTGTCAAGTCCAATGTCTAAAGCTTTCAATATTGTTTTAGTTTTGAAACCTTACCCCACTGTGCTCCTTATGGGTCTTGGTGTGCTTAGACTGTGTATTTTCTTAAATGATTTTTGAATAAAGAAAATTATTTAAGGAAATTGGGTTAACCCCTCTACACCTTTTAATGCTCAGTTCACGATCTTTGCTATCTTTTATTGCCTTTGTACTAATTCTTCTGTCAGAGCAGTTGTCACACTGAAGACATATCATTACTTGCATGCTCTTCTGAGTCCTCTCCCGGATGGTCATTTCTGGATGTCTGCTCTGCTGTGTTTGTCCCATAATGCCTTACACAGTGCCAGGCATATAGCAGATGCTCACTAAAATTTTTCAGTCAATAAATGAAAGAATTAATTAATGACTTCATTATTTAAGGGCCTGAAGTTGAGCCATTTTTAAATCCCATGAATAACAAAACAGAACATTTAGTCCCACTATTTAGAGACAAGCATATCATAGATAGGTTGCTTCCTTGCTGCTTATGATCCTTTCAAGGGCCAAAAGGAAAGTAAAATAATAGCTTATAAATCACTACAGTAACTTTATTGCACCATCAGATTGATTTGGCATTAAAAATTTTGTTACAAAAAATATAACAAGCTAAAACAAGAAAAATGCTTTTACCCCTAACAATTCCAAATGCTTGATATGAGTGAGTAGTGCTATTCTGAGATACACATAGTTGGCAATGGTTTGTTTTTTGGTGTCCGTACAGAAAATGTGCTGTTGTAACAAAACAATAAAAGGCTGTGTAAGATGGAATCTCCAGTATCCAAAAGTATTTAAAGTAAATATTTCCACCCCCAAGTTTACCAATTTTCAAAACAGATGTCTTCTATCAAAGAAAGTAGCAGAATTTTCCTTTTTAACTTGGCAGGAACATTTGTATTTTCTACACTCTCGATTTCCTGATAGAGAAGAATTTTCCTTAGTGTTTTTTATTTTTTTTCTATGGTTTTGAGGTGATCTCTAAGAGATAGATAGTAAGGAGCAATGGTTAGGGATGTGGACTTTATAGGCACTGCTGAGTTTTAATCTCAGATCACACAAAAACAACAGCTAACATTTTTTGAGAGCTTACTAGATTCCTAGCTTTGGATACTTTTCTTTATGTTAATTATTCAATTTTTACAACTTAAGAGACATTATTATGCATTTTTAGATAAGGAAACTGATGTTTAAAGCATCAAACAAATGTTCTAAATACATTGAGCTGTTCAGTGGAAAGACAGCATTTGAATCCAGGTTTACTTCATTCTAGAACACATATTTTAACCATTACCCTCTTAAATGCTATGAACTGTGACATTGGTCAAGTTTCTATATAATTCTGCACTTTTTTGGTATTATTGTGGGGATTATGTGAATTAACATTTGTAGCTGTACTTATATCTGACAAAGTAGGTTTCAAGATAACACAGGTAACAAGAGACAAAGATAGACATTTTATAATTATAAAGGGGACGCTACATCAAGAAGACATAACACTTCTCAATTCGTATGCACCCAACCAAAGAGCACCGGCATACACAGAGTACTAACAACACTAAAAAATGAAACTGACAAAACACACTGTCATAGTAGAGAACCCAAATATTCCTTCGACAACTCTAGATAGATCATTCAAACAAAAAATCAATAAAGAAATATAAGCCTTAAATGACACATTAGACCAATATGACATAATTGACATCTACGGAGCCTTCCATCGCAGAACATCAGATGATTCCTTCCTCTCCAGTGCACCTGGAATGCTTGCAAGGTAGACCACATGTTGGGTCCCCAAACTAGCCTCAACAAATTTCTATGGCCTCTCTTCAAGTTTACTAATCCTTTATTCTACTCTGTCCAATTTGCTGTTCATTCCAACAATGCTTTCTTAACTTCAGATATTTTTATTTTTTATTTTAGGTGTATTATTTCTTTTTTAGAATTTCACAACACTAGTAAAATTACTGATTGCATCTATTCTCCTGAGGATCCTTTCATACATTTACCAGAGTTACTTTAAAGCCCTGGCTGTCAATTTCAGCATCAGAGTGATCTGTGAATCTGCTTCAGTTGATCTTTTTCTTGACTATCCATTGCATTTTCATGTTTTTAATATTTTAAATAATTATTTAACTTTTAACTCACACCTATAATTTTAAAATATTGATATTGGGCATGTAAATATTAATACATTAAAGAGATCCTGTATTCTGCAGTTCCCTCTGAACAGTATTGAGGGGAGTTTTAGCAGACAGTTAAATTATTTGTGGATCACCTTTGATCCTCTCAATACTTGGTTTTAGCTTTGAGCTTTTTAGGTTGGACCTATTTCAGTTTTAATATTAATTCTGGGATGTCATTCTCCCTGCTAAGGTGTGGCCCTTCTGGGGTTTTAATAGGAAGTTCAAGATGTCCACTAAGCCCTATTAACTTAGTAGGACTTAAATGTCAAATTCTGCCCCCCTAATACAGGCAGATGTTGAAATCTCTGTTCAGCTCTTTCAGCATTCCTACAAGTAATTTACAATGGAACATTATTTTCTTGCTTCTAACTTGTGCAGTTCAGACAACTCTGACAGATGTTGGTAGGCAGATTTGAGGATCTGCTCCCATTGGTGACTGCTCCTTTGCAGAATTTCTTCTTGCTCTGGCAGCCTGGAACTCTAACTTCTGAGTTCTCAGAGCAGAAGAACTTCTCCTCCCTGACTGAGTTCTAGACCCCCTGTCCTGCGTGGACTGGGGATTGCCCTAAAAAGAGAAGCCAAAAATTTCATATCTCTTCCAGTTTGTTTCCATTATTTCAAGGATCATACTGCCTTCATTTTCTGCCTGCTTTTGGTTGCTCTTTAATATCTCAAGCATTTGTGTTTGATAGTTGGTCCAGAGTTTATAATTGCCTATTGTGGGAGGATTATTCTGGTATATGCTACTTTCCTAGTACCAAAAGCCAGGAATGTACATTTTCAATAAATTATAAATATTAATCATCTTTTTATCAATGGGGTGCTTGCTATTAATGTTATTTTTTTGGCATTTGACCACATCTGGCCACAGAAAGTGCTTTCTAATTACAAGCCATCATCATTAGAGGAATGACACAGAGCTTATCAGAAGGACAACGGAAGAGCAGGAGGCAACTACAGAAGAGGACATCTCTGCACAAAGGCAGAGCCCTGCAGCAGTTCGAACTGACAACAACCTGCTGGCCCTTGTGCAACAGCCACTGCAGCTGTCTGGGAAAGTCCTTCTTACAGGCAGATGTCACTTCTGAAAAAGCCATCGTAAAGTCCTCAAAATCAAGAAAAGACTTCTAGTTCTGGCCTGGTGTGACTCGTATACTTGCCACAAGGCAGAAAGAGAATCAAAGACAAATATATAAGACTGATGAAATTGAGAAATGAGAATAGTCTGCATTCAAATGAACAAAACTCATTGGCTGCATGCAGACCACATTCATGTGCTCTGACTTCAGAAGGACAAAGAAAATAGTGTCACGTAATGTGTTCAAGTGAAATGTATGACACTTCACCTATTCATGGCATTCCAGTGTTTCAGGCCACAGTTGCCTTTAAGTGCAGCTATGACAATGAATAGTGACTCACAAAGCCACAGCTAGAAAGAATCAACAAATACTTATCAAATGCCTATCATGAAAAAAATATGCAGAGTACCCAAAACACCGACTTTGTTCTAAAAATTATAAATGCAATCAAAACTCGGTGAAGAATGATCAGGTAGATAAAAGTTTCAGGAAGCACTACAACTTGAACTAGGACTTAAAAAGTAAAAATAGTCACTCACAGGAAAGGGATGTAGTATCCAGATATGGAATAAACATAACCAAAATCTAGGAAATAAAATAGCATGAGACAAGAGAAATGATCAGTTTAACTGGTGTGATGTATTCTTGGAAAGACATGGCATGGAGTTCGTAAGGTGGGGTCAGATGAGGGTAAAGAGCATGTCAAGCATTAGAGGGAAGAGTCTGACCTTGCCAGTAGGACGTAGTCTAAGTCTAGAAAATAATAAATGGAAAATACTATGCTTAAAAAAAAACACTTTAGTGGGGAAGGTGTCTTTGTTCTTAAACAATACCACACATTTAATTTCACTTGGTATTATTTCTGAAGTTTTTACTAATAAAGAAGAGATAACACAGAACACTCAAGCAACAGAGAAGAAAAAGAGATAAAGATTCTACACTTTATGTGAGCTTAATTACTATGGTAACGGAGATAATTATTATGGCGAAGTACGAAGGGAAAGGCCTTTTGCACGGCATAGTGTCTCCTTGATTTTACCCTTTTTCTGAGTATATTTCTACTTTGGTAGACTTGGTCAGATAGTTTTTTTTCATGTTTAGTGATTTGAGACAGAGACACACACACACATCAACGAGAGGGCACATCAGTGAGAGAGAAACATCGATTGATTGCATCCCATATGCGCCCTCACCAGGGCTCACACCTGCCACCTAGGTATGTGCCCTGACCAGGACCTGAACCCCCAACCTTTTTGGTTGACAGGATGATACTACAACCACCTGAGCCACACTGGCCAGGGCTGTGGTCAGATACTTTTAAGAGCTATTTTATGCAGCATGCACTGAAGTTGACATAAAGGGGACACATCTATTTTGCGTGCTGAATTGTACAAATTCACCTCTCGTGAATTCATTTATTCACTCAACAATTCTTTATTTAACACATATTAATGAAAATCAGCAACATGCCAGGCATTATTCTAGGCACTGGGCCAACTAGAAGATGGCTTTCTTCTTCCACAAAGCTGACTTTTCAGGGCTTGCTCCGTACTCTGCTCCCTCTGGTTCCCGGAGGTCAGAGGCTTGCTGCTCACTCTTGTTCCTTTAGACTGATACACAATTCAGGCTATTGCAGCCAGAAACCTCAGCTTTCCTGTCTTCTCTCCTCTTGTTTTTCCATCTTAGTCTTGTACAGCCTCGGAGAACTTGCAGTGTAAGACCGAGGCTTTTAGGGGTACACCTGTGACATCCCAGCCTATATGAAGAACCGTTCCAAGTTGCTCACAGCCTCCCAAGCCCCAGACTTTGTTAGGTCTTGGGGAAAACAAGCTGGATATTAACCTACTTTACTTTGAAAAAACCAGTGATGATGATGATTAAGAGATCCTATTTTAAGATATAGTAAGTTTTTTTTAATAGCATACATATTACAATGAACCACATACTTTTCCCTCAGTTTATTAACTTGGTGCCTTCTCTTTCAAGTGAACTTCTTTTTTTGAAATAAAGCAACAACCATAACTCCATCAAGCAATTTATTATTTTATTACCCTTTCAAAGGAGGAATAAATAATATTAAAATGAATCCCGACATTCTCTGTCATGAAAATAATTAAATTATATCTGGAGGCTGAATTGTTTTTTATATGATACTGTACAACACTCATTCAAGATAGATCCCCAAGCAACAGAACCTATCATTAGTATTTTGATCTCTTTGTATTCTTGTGGATCGATGACCTACAGGTATGGAATGAAGAGAAGCCTTGAACTAGCAGAGTCCAGTGCTAAAAGCAGAGTAGCTGACTCATGGATGGAACTCCGTTCATTGCTCGATTGATTTTTAGAATTAAGTCTTATTTTGGGCGGACTGTACTGATACACACAACTCTAAACATTTCAGTGCCTTGCCCATAGCCTTCCAGGCGTATTGAGAAAATTAACTCATGCAGTGTGCATTGGCAGGACATACACTTGGCCCATTCACTGAATGTTTTATTACTAGTAGCAAAGAAGCTCTCATGGCAAAAAGAAATGTGCATGTAACTATGTCATTTAGTCTGACTATCTTAACAAGGTCTACAAAAATTTCTGAATAATAGTGGACATGCCAAGAAAAGGACTTGTTAAAATGAGGAATTATATTTCACTTGTATTCTCATTTTTTAAAAAAGAGATATTTTCTGTTATAAATCAAGAACAAAAAATGTCTATGAATGGAACACTTAACATCTTCTAATCTTACATAACACAAGAACTTTCAAATTTCTTTTCATGGTAGGTCTTATCTTCCCCTCTATATCAAGCATACCTTAAAAATTCAACTGTATAGTTAACTACAGGGTATTGTGCACTTTAAAGTATGTTAAATGATAGCTATCATATTAAATGTTCTTATCCAAGACAACGATACCAACAACACAAAAAACAAGGAAACTCTGGAGCGGTGAATATGTTTAGTACCTTGGTTGTGGTGATTAGTTTCAAAGGTACATGCATGCATATGTCCAAATTCAGCAAAATGTGTACACTAAATATGTGTGATTTTTTGGTATATCACTTATACTCAATATAGCTAAAAAATACAACTGTGTTTAAGTCTACTTGACTTGATCAAATAGTACATTTGTTGTTCAGTAAAGACAGTAGGAGATGACTTGAAAAGTCCCCATTATACCAAGCTACAAGATACCTCAGCCTCCTATTCTTCAATTCCAGAGTTCAGGCTGCCTCAAACCTGTCTTACTGGCATGACTGTTCCACAGGACACACCATCCTGCAAATGAAGACTATATTCAAGCTTCCTAATAATCCATTAGAGCAGCCTAATTCATAAACTATTTTATAGCTTTCACAAGTGTGAACCAAAAAAATGAACTATCAAGCACAATAGAGACAGACCCATAGACAGAGAGCAGGCTGACAGCTGTCAGAGGGTGAGGAGGGGAGGTTGTAGGGCTGGAGGCTAGGGTGAAGGGATGGAAAAAACAGAAAAAGAAAAAAAGAGAAACATCTCACGGACATGGACAACACTATGAGGATGGCCAGGGGAAGGGAAGTTGGGGGAGGTGGAGGAAGGTATTGGGGGGATAACTGGTGATGGGAGGAGACTTCACTTGGGTAGGGAACACATGTGCTGATGACATGTTGTGAGACTGTGGACCTGAAACCTATAAAATTTTATTAACTCGTGTCACCCCAATAAATTCAATGGAAAGGAAAAAAGGAACATTAAAAAAAGAATGGGAATTTATGTATGTAAGTATAGTCGACACACACTGAGTTGTCTAACCTGCCTTCTCTGGGACTCATCTTTTCCCTTCACCCACTTAGCTGCAGGCGCAAGTGTTTGGCAGCCATCTTTACACATTATGTGACTGACCAACAGACTCCAGGTTTATTGGTCCAGGGCAGTCTCCTGAAAGCAGCTGAGCCTAGTAGAGTCGGTTTCTTGACCATTTTGACTAGAGTCCGAGAGATTCCAACCTCTGTGGGCTGGTGAAAGAAGATTTAAACCTGAGGCATGTTTTTTACCACATAGCCGAGGAAGCAGAGAAACAGTATGGAAAGACCGAGGGAGAGAAAGAGAAGCAGGAAGATGGGAAGAAAACTTTGGTGCGTAGTTAGGGGTTTGGAGAGGTTCCCCATGATGCTCTGATTTCTGACATATTGTGAATGCCAATAGTACATATAGTTTTAATCCCCCTAGACCTCTCAGTGTTCTAGGTGTTTCCCAGGATTTATTTAATAAATCTCCCTGTTTTTTACTTTAGTGACATCAAGTTGATTTGTACGTGATTTGAACCCAAAAGTCCTAACTAGAACGGGAAAAGCTAATCCTAAAGTAAATTTGCAAATTCATTTAAGATAGAAGTTCATTACCTAAGTTTGTTTTTCCTATTCATATCATGTACATTCTTTATCTAATTAACTTGGGAATATCATGTCCTAGACTTACAAAGTACTTCTTGCTTTAACATGCCCTTCTTTCTGTTTGTAATGCCTCCCCTTTTCTACTTAACAGTCAAAATCTGGGTCAAGACAGGCCTTCCAGGAAGCCATCACAGTGTAACCCAACCCATTCTGGTTTCTTCTTGTGTCATCTCTCCACAGCCCTAAGATCGCACTATATTCATCTGCATGCCTTAAAAGATTATAGTTAAATTGTTTTGTCTGCTAATATTTTTTCTTCCAAGGGCCAATAAATTATTTTGCAAAGGAGATAAAATATTTTACTCCCTATTTTCCTAGTTTGCTTTAAACAGCTTCAGTACTATGGATTGCACACCACAGGCACCCATAAGTATGAGTGAACTGTCTAGCACATCCTAAACGAGTATTCAAAATCCCAATTTTGTAATACTAGAAGCAAATATTTGGAAACCCTTGACTTAAAGAAATAGGTAATGATGGCATCTGGAAAGGCCAAAATATTAACCATCTAAAGTTCACCTCTGATGTATTACTTCACTGAAAGATCTCCATTTCTGAAAGAGAAGCTGTGCTGGCGTTCTAATGCAAATTCTTTTATACATAATATATTTAGATGACTAACCACAGAGGTCCTACCTCCTAGATGAAGCAAAACAAAGTGCAGCTCTCCTAAGAGTCCAGGGCCTTGGATTAGATTTCCCAGGTCTCACTCATCAATAGATGCAGTGAATGATAAACTCTAGAAAGAGCACACTCTTGCAGATAAAACACCAAAGCTATGGAGAGAATGTGACATCATAACCTCTGAAAAAGTGTTTGAAAAAAGCATAGGGAGAAAACATTCAGATTCTACTTTATAATCTATCATGTGTCATAAAAATTATCATCCCCCCCTAATGAGGCTGTTCTTTAATTGTAGATGTGTCCTAAAACATTTTTAAAACCCATCAGCAATTAGGGAATAACGCAAACGATCTACAAGAATTCTCATTTAATGTGTTCTGAGGATCAAGAGGAAGCTATTGTGTAAAGCTGAAATACACAGAAATTTTCTCCAACGAGTCTCAATTTTTATATGGTCACATGCCCTGAAGCTACTGGGATGAGAACATTTTTGCAAATCTAAAATAAATAACCGGAGTAGGTCTGTAACTCACAGAAAAACACAGCATGTTTACATGAATACCTCTTCTACTTGATGCCTTTGACCTGAGAACTTGAGCGAAACTGAAAAGGCTGCCAAGTTCCAAACCTGGGAACAGACCCAGCGCAGCAGGATTTGCAGTCTCTCCCTCTCACTACCTGGGAACATTATCTCAAGTACTGTAGACAGGGCTGAAGATTTACAATTTCGTTTTTACCGATCATTATTTGTGATCCTTTTGAGGCTGCGTATATCCTAAGAACGACAAATGATTTTGTTTAAATTGTCTGTTGGGCGTGACCAGACGAAACAACACGTTTTCTTGCTTTTTCTTCTTATTTCCCCATCTGGGTCTTCTCAGACACGGCACTCCCCCAATTTTTATCCTGTGGTTTCCTTTGCCCAAACACATTTTGCTCTATCGAATCTGCTTCTGCTTAAACTTGCAGACTACCACTTTTCCCCCAGCTGTGGCCCTGACAGGATGACATCTGTCGTCATCTCTCAGGTCTAAAGGTCTTGGGAAGACTCGTCAGGTTAGGGAAAGCCAGTAGGAAGCAGGCAAGGGTGCCTCCTGAGGAAGGGCAGACAGAAGACCAGTGGAGGAGCCTCGCCAACATGGTAGGCCACGCCTACTGCTCTGTTGCTGCCCTGAGACCCTCCAGGCCTTTCTTCTTTTTCCTGGAGTTTGCTCGGATCCTGGCCACTTCACCCAGAGGCATGTCAATGACTCCTGCTTCTGGTCTTACCTCAGTACATCCGATTTCATGATCAGCAAAGTGGACACACGTGATGTCTGACTCAGGGTGCTCGACTAGTAAAAGTGCAATTCCTTAAACTTCCCAAATCATGGACCAATTGGCCAACTGGACGTTCATCAGACAGTGTGCCGGTTTCTTCCTTGACCAGGCATAAACTGGAATTTCTGCAGCCAAAGTTTTATATGAGGAACCATGAAGTTTTTAGGTCAAGTCACTCCCCTGCAGTCTACCAGCTCTTAGCCCCTGTGTGGAAATGTCCCTCAGAGACATTCACCCTCATGTCAAGAATGAAGCCTCCCCTCAAGCAGTTATACTCAACTCCCCTTTCCCTTCCCCTCTGACCTTCCTTATTTTAACCTGTCTCAAACGTCAAAAAAGTTAGATATTTCTTATGATGTATTTTTGGCTTAGGGTTACTGTAAGATAGGTATAATAATGAACATGTAAATATAAGACCTTAAAATAACTTTGGCTTCATAAATAACATCTATTTTCCTTTTTTTTCTTTTCACTGTCTTCTTAGGTTGACCCATATCACAGCACATCAATTCAGTTTAGGTATTTTTTTCCTCATTGGTTTTATGTTTCCCATATTTTATGAATGATCTGCCATTTTTTGGTATATGCTGGATTTCAAATTCTTCAAAAAGGGAAATTATCTAATTGGCCTTTAATAAACTTTTGACTAACCATGCATGTAACAATATTTTTTTCACGTGGGTCATTACACTCCTTATAATAGGGAGAAATAACTTGCAGATGCAGGGAGCCTTTGGAATGTAAGTTTGAGTCTTTTAGAAATCCAAATAACCCTGAGTTTTGGATGCAAACAAAATAGAGACTTGAAAATGTTTGTAACCCATAACAGAAATGTGCCCTTTTATCCAAAGAATTTTTCAGCATTTCAAAAATGCTAGTGAGAATGTAAAATATTATAGCCACTTTGGAAGACGGTTTGGCAGTTTCTTACAAAACTAAACATGCTCTTATCATACCATCCAGTAATTGTGTTTTTTGGCATTTACCCAAATTGAATTGAAAACTTATGTCCACACAAAAACCTGCACACAAGTGTTGATAGCATGTCTAGTCATTATTCCAAAACTTGGAAGCAACTAAGAAGATGTCCTTCAGTAGAGGATGGTACCAGGGTGTCCAACCTACGGGTCCTATACAGCCCGGGATGGCTATGAGTACCGCCTAATGCAAAAGAGTAACTCTACTTAAAACATTATGAGATCTTTTAGTGATTATGTGTCGCAATGCATTTAACGTGTAGCCCAACACAACTCTTCCTCTTCCAGTGTGGCACAGAGACGCCAAAGTGTTGGACACCTCTGGAAAATCCATCCTGTCTCCATACAGTGGAAAATTATTGAGCAATGAAAAAAAAAGACCTATCAAGTCACAAAAATACATGGAGGAAATTTAAATATATATATTGCTAAGTGGAAAGTCTACATACTGTCTGAGTCCAGCTATTTGACATTCTGGAAAGTCAAGACTATAAGACAGTAAAAGGTTACCAGGAATTTAGGAAAAAGGAAAGAGTGACGAAAAGGTAGAGCTCGGGGGATTTTTAGGGAGGGGCAACTATAGCTGTGTGTACTCTAATGGTGGATCCATGTGTTAAAACTCATAGAATATACAAAGAGTAAACCCTAATGTAAACTATGCACGTGAGTTAAGAATAATAGATCAGTATTGGTTCCTTAATTCTAACAAATACACCATGGCAATGCAAGAAGTTAATGATGGGAGACACCATGGGGATTGGATGGGGCGGGGCATAAATGAGATCTTCGTGTACTCTGGACTCCATTTTTCTGTAAACCTCAAACTGCTGTAAACAAATGAATTCTATCAATTTAAAACAAAATAAATGAACTTACTTCTTCTGGTCTATGGCAGGGTAAGAAAGTCGTAAGGGCTTTCAAGAGCCGTTTAGGTCACTTCATGGCCCATCAAGAGAATGGTGGGTATAACAAACATGAAGCATTACGTCATCTTGGGTGCCAGTTTCTCTGAAAGGTACTTTCCATGCATTACTTCAGTGGAGCCCTGTAAGGTAGGGATTAGCTGAAGCATTGAGGTTTACCGAGGTTAAGTAATTTGCCTAAGGCCAAGGTGATGGGACATAAAAGAGTCAAATTTCCAATCCAGGTGTTTCTAGTTGAAGGAAGAAAGGAGGCAGGTCCTCTTTCCACTTCTGGGGGTGGGGGCAGGGGTGCAATGAGGGGCTAAAGAGGAGCTTCCCACCACTCTGCGAAGAGCCCATCCCACTTACAACTGTGGGGGCCTCAGAAACCAGCGCTATAGCAAGGCCTATGACTGGTGTCCCCACCTCAAGGTTCCTCTGCTGGGCGGGGTACGGCTGAGATTTGGGGTCTCTCCTTGAGGTAGCCTGAGCTTCTGAGTCAGAGGGAAAATGCTTTGCGGGGGAGGATACTTATGTAGGAGGCCTGTGTAGATGATCAGCCATTAATATTACATAATTCAGAGACCACTTGCAACACCCTTTATGATCCTCTCAGGGTATTTTTATTACAATTACGGGTAACAGCCCTTGAAAGGTAACGCCCGCAGTTCTCAATTTACCCAACCACCATATTCGTTTCTTTACCTCTGCTCTTGCATTTGAAAAAAAAAAAAAGTTTCAGGGCTTACATATTACCTTTGCTAATTTTGAAAGAGGAGAAAACCTGCAGAATCAAAAGCTCAAATAGCTCACTTAAAAAGCACTTGAGAACAAGAGAAAGTTTTATGTGATTACATTAATAGCAGTGACAAATGCATGTAAAACACTTAACCATGGTCTGGGATGCAAAGAAAACCCATTTAAGTGTCATTCATCTTTTTCTCATTAGTACAATGAGTACTCTCTGCTTTATCGTCTTCTCAGACAACACTTGAATTAGAATACTGCATTTTCCAGAAGCCAGCCTCCTAACTTTTCTTTCTAGCTCCCTGCTATAGAAATGGTTAAGACTCGGAAACCCAAAATATAAAACAAAATCTTTTTTTTCCCTCCAATTCTATCTCTCTAAAAAATTCTTTGGAAACACTCTCTCTTTGAAGGGACATCATTTTTATTTACTACTTGGTTACATCTACTGCTTCTCCTCCAAAAGAAATAATCTGTGCAAAATAAATTCTAACCCCTGATAAGGTATTTCCAACCTCAGCATCGAACAGACAGGAAATGGAGGATAGAAAAGAACTTGGTGATGGGGTGTGAAGAGGGAGGAGACAAATGAAAAAGAAACAGGAAAGACAAGGGTTTCTCTGAACATGCTTCCTACATGCCCTGAGTCCAGCTTCCTGCAGTCATGGACTTGTAGAGCATTGGAGTTTCAAGAAACTTCAGTGATTGCCCGCTTTCCTTCTGTGCACGTGTTTGGGTTCTATGGTGTGGTGAAAAAAATTATTATTTACTGACCGTCAGGAGATCTGCATCTAACTAACCATGTCCTCAGCGGGCCATTTGCCTGCTCCAACCTCCCATTTCCATACTAGAAAGAGCAGGAGTTGGGCTGGACCCTTCCATCGTACCTTTCATCTTTGGTTTATCTGAAAATCAGTCCTGGAGAAGTTGCTTGTGTAAAGCCATATAGCTAGAGGCAGGACCAGGGTCTCCTGAGGAATCATTAAGGTTTTTATGGTTTCCTTTGGGCGGAGTGGTTTGTGAAGATGTTTATTCCACGAGCTAAGGCAGGCACCTAGCTTTCTGAGCTGCCTTGTGTTTCTCCAAACCTCTTTACAACTTTGTCCTCTGTTTTCAAATGTTCCTTGGAGGGTCCAGTCAGCCTGTACAGGATATTCCAGCATGAGCAGCCTGGCTCATATTTACTGTGAATATGAGAAACCTAGAAAAGAGCAGTCCGTTTACTAGTGGGAGCAACGAGCAGGGAGGGCAAATCAGGCAGGTAAGTGCTGCGGAGCACAGGGCAGAAAATCAGACCCTCTGTCTCCCCAACCAACCTCATTCCATCCTCCACAGCTGTACGGAGGGAGGAGCTCGGGAGTCCATGGACAGCAGGCCCACTCTCCTCTCTGCCCTTCAAATACATATGTAAAGACTCTCAATGGGATTTCTTGCAAACCTGAGTTTCTGATGTGGAAGGAAATGTTTCCAGATATTAAAAAGAAAATCACCAGCTCCAACATCATACAAAAGAAAAGAAAATACTTAGGTTTGAGACATTGAAGGGCTGTTAAACAAGAGATAGAATTTTGGTTACACCAGATATGAATGCCATTGCTACAGGAAAGAACCTCATAAAACATATCAAGCCCAGGCAAAAATAAAACAAGCAAAAATAGAATATCATTTGAACTATAGCAGGCTCATAAATTTAGCTCCAAAATTACAAGCCAGCACACATACCATATTGTACAACTGAGCCTGAAAAGGGGGAGATTAGCAATAAACCAAAACGCTTTTAAAAGTAACATAGTGAAATAGAAAAAAAAAACCCTGTAAAGCTGCAAAAGTCAGAATAAGTACTATCTGGGAAGAAACAGCAACAAAATATGTGATTTTCCTTTTTAAAGATTCTGGATTGCAGAATGCATATGAGATGGTGGATGAGTCAATCTGGGTGGGTAGGTTCAGTGTGTTTGACAAATAAGTTTTGCTTCTCACCAGGACATTTGGAGATTACATAAATAGAAACCTTCTTTTCATCTCGAGAAGCATAAGGAAGTGCTTTCTCAGAGTGAATATTTTCCTCAAATCACTTGGAAAAGAGAAAGAACATTTATTTCCATGTTTCTCATATCTAGCAAACTCTATTGACCTCAGGTTGAACTTGAAAACATTGTTCTAGTACAGCCTCTCTATAAATTCCAAACTTGCCTTCCTTTACCATCTGTCAATGGTCTTAGAAACATCATCTCCTGCAGTACCTTGCACATTAAAGAATGCTTTTCGTTTTGTGGGGAGTGGGTTAAAAGCCCCACTGGTGTCAATGCCAGTGGGTGAAGTTGGGCGTGTGCCCTTCAGCAGCCTGCCATCAAACCTCTGGTGGATGCAGTGGGTTGCGATCGTGACCGGTCTACAGTACTGGATGCTGGGAAAGGTGAACCATCAGGAGCCCTGGCAGCTGCTGGTTAAATCATGATGCTCTTTTTATTTGGTTGAGCCAATAGCTCATACCTTTTGGGACCTGGAGAGAACAGAGAACTGTCCTGGGACTTCGGTGGGAACCAGGCCCACGGGCAGTGGTCATTGCCAGGCTGCTGTGTATCTGAAACGCTGAGCTGCTCCCGCATCCACTTCTGCCCTGTGTAGAAAGCAGCTCCTGGCGGCCATGTTGCTGATGCCCCGTTGCCAAGGCCCAGACTTTGCAGTGCTGGAGGGGGGTTGTTTTCGGAAGGTGATACTCCGCTCTCCAGTTGCTACCTGCTCCGTACCCTCGGCGTTCAGAGCCCTTCAAAATTTAAAATTCGAATTTTCCATTTCTATCTGGTGTTATTAGACTTGTTTATTGCAAAAAGGGAGGGAGAGAAGAGAAATATACATCTACCCGAAAACGCAAAAGGAATTGTCTGAAGGAAACAGATTGAGTGCTCGTGTTTTTCAGTTCATTTGTTCTGCTGCTGCTATTCTCTGTGTGTTTCCCTTATTCAGTCTCTGACCCACAGTTGGGTCTAGAATACAGATCACTATCCTTAGACGGAAACTGAATAATTAAAGGTCATTCAATATACCGTCATTCTTTTATATAACCTCCAAGGGAAAGGCACTCAGGACTAACAATGCTGTACGGTTCAATTCTGTAAAAGTAGAATTATCATTGTAATCCTAGAATGCCATGCTTTCTACTCAGCATAGGCCCTGATGCTCATTCCTAAATAGCTGCCTTCAGGGTTATCTGCCAGGGTATGTAATACGGCGAACATTCTCGGGCATTTTGTTTCTGCAAAGAGCTGATGTTTGAAGACCTCAAATATTTGTACTTACTTTAATTGCCAAATATAAACATACATATTTAATTGGCATATATATTTAATCGCCAAGTACATCTATGCATGTGTGTACGTATATACAGATATTTGATTACCATATATATTCTCACCCTGTAACACATTCTACTTTCAAAAATCTCAGATTTTCTCTTCATCTTCTTTCAGATCAACTCTTAAACATAAGATGCAATAGCATTCAATTCTTATTCACTGACTACATGCAAAAATTCTGTGAGGGCTGAACATAGGAATGCCATGGATTTCATGTCGGCGGTCCTTGTCACCTGCCTGTGGAATGCTCCATTTTTTAGGTGGGGAGCATGGGGAGCATGGGTGGGGTGGTAAGCTGGGATTCAAGCCGCCCTAACAAATCTAGATGCTCCAGTCTGGGCCAGGCACAGTAGAAATATTTGATTTTATATTAGCTATTGCTTCCTGTCCAGAGGGCTTCCTAACATTTTCCACATGATGTTACTAAAAAAGTAAAAATATTTGTATCATAAACTGGTGAACCTCAGAGCATTTGGAACATAGTTGAGGACCCTCTATGCCACAAGAGACTTGCTCAAGGATTCTGGCCACCTCTGATCCTGCCTGCCCGCCCGAGAGCATTCCTGTCTTGCAGCGCACCAGCTGGAATCCAAACCCTGGTTCAGCAGCCCTGGCCAGGTGGGCAGCAGGCACAGTTTGTCTTTCCTCCTTATCTTTATCAATTTTATTCAGTGCTATAAGTATTCGCTAAAACTCTCAATGTTGTAGTTACCCGACTTTTAAATGCCCTACATGTAACGATCAGAGCTGTTCAGGTATGACACACAAATCTGGCAGTTGCAAATCTGGCATATTGCTTATTTATCTTGAAAATGTACCCAAGAAAAAAGGGATCATTTTCCATCTTTACCTCCACTTTATATTCAGGCTCCCCTGCATGTGTTACCCAGGCTTGCCACCATTCAGAAATTACCCCTTTCTTTAAGGGCCCCGCTAAAACTACCCTTCTCCCATAATTATAGTAATTCAGGTTAAGATGAGAATAAAGTTTAACCTTCCCCATTTAAAAGGGTTTCTGACCATAAAGCAATCTGTAATCGTTGGAACACACAGTGAAGCAGCAGGCATTCTTAGGTTCTTCACGAGTCTATGGGACACTCTCCTCCTATTTATCTTATTTTTTAAGAAGTAGAATATAAGGGAGCAGTTTTCCTGTGCCAGAGAATCCCCCCTTCCTGTCTGGAATCCCTCCCTTTCTCCCCAGGTTCAGGGAGAAAAGAGTCTCCAATGTGAGAGACCGTGTATTGGCACAGGTAGATGGATTCTCAAAACTTAACTAAGAATTGAGTGAAAAGTTCTTTTATCCTTGATCAAACTGTCTTGAGAGGGGTACTTTTAGGCGAAAAACCATCAAAATGCCTGAGAGCTCAGCTCCATGCCCCAAAATGGAGACAGCGATTATAACATCACGGAGACAAACCAGTCTGCCTCCTGCTCGCAGCTGACGCTTCACCGCTCACTGGCAGCGTGGCCGTGTGGTGAGGGTCGCTCTCCAGGCTGACCGAACAGGACTTGGCATCTGAAAGACTCACATTTAACTTCTGATTCGGCCCCTTCTCAGAAAGGCGGTTTTCTGTTAATTGATGATTTTCTGTTGACTGAAGCTCTCTGAATTGTCTGTTTCCTCGTCTATAAAATGTGCTATTAATCCTAGCCAAGATAGGGAAACAATTTAAGTATGCATAATAGATAAACAAATTGCGGCATGTATATATAATGAAATATTCTTCACCTATAAAAATAATGAAATTTTCCACTTGTGACAACATGGATGTACCTTGAGGATGTCATGCTAAGTGAAATAAGCGAGACAGAGAAAGACAAATAAGGTATAATCTCTCTTATATGTGAAATGTAAAAAAATAAAAGAATACAGATATAGATAACAGGTCGCTGGTTGCCAGAGGTTGAGGGGGAGAGGGGGTGAGGGAACTGTTCTGTTTTTTGTTTTTTTTTTTTTAGTTTAAATAAATTGAAAACACAAAACCAGAATAGCCCTGATTCAAAGACACTGATGTGCCAATGAACTGAGATGTAAAATTTGCTGAGCACATAGAACCCTATCTATAGGAACTAGTCTGAAATTAAATGCCTGGTACTAGACTGGCTTCGCTGACATTTCTCAATCCTCCACCCTGCCGCACAGTTTTGGGTTTTGATTAGGGGAGTCCAGAGGTAACTTTCTTTCCACCTCAGTCTCAGGGGCAGGGAAAAGATCAAGTAGGACTTGCCTCCACATACAGTCTGGCCCCACAATTGTAATATCAAGCCAGGCTTACCTAGGAAGCCAGAAATTCCGACAAAGCTGTCTACTGTCCTGGAGACCCTCTATCTCAGAAGCAGTGCCTGGGTCATGATCAGATCGTGGGGATGTCTCTCAGTCCCCCCTGTCAGGAGCTAAACTCCATCTTCGCTGCATATTAGAATTTTCAGTGGAACTTGTTAAAAGAAATACTAATAGCAACACCCTTGCCCCAGAGACTCTGATTTAAATGGTCTGGGTTAAGGCCCAAGCAGCAGTTTTTTGTTTTTTTGTTTTCCTTCGACTGCCTCAAGTGATCCTAACGGGTAGTCTGCACCAAAACCCGCTACTCTAGATGCTGCAGATCTAAGTGACCTGGAGGCATTAGAGGTCAAGGTTGGAGGCATGTGATGATCAGATACTAGGGAACCCTCTCTCTCCGAGGCAAGGCCAGAGAGAAGGAAATGGGTTAAGTGAGTTCTACCTAGAGCAAGTTCTGGGCTCCGATAAGCAGCCCTTCCTTGTCTGCTCGTGGGTTCTAATTTTCTGAGTAGCTGCTGAATAACAGAACACTGAGGACTTTTTACGACATAACTCCAGAAGCCTCATTTAAGCTGATATCATTATGGACTTTTCAATCTCCTGCCTACATTTAGTTCTTTTATTTCTGAATTAAGAAGTACTTAAAATGTAATGACTACCTTGAATTGCTTGTTCTGTGATGGTGGTTACAGAGCTGCGCTCCTAAGCCACTGCACACGGAGGATACTCTGATCGAGTCAGAAAGAGCAACGTGAAAGCATTGAAACAATGGGAGCAGAACCAAGATGTCTCAATTTCCAGCCCTTTCTATCAATTAAGACACATAATAAAACTCACAGAACGCTATTCCTCTCCTTGAAACAGCGAGACATAAATGTTCTCTTCTTCCCTTCACTGACAAAGATCTCTGAGCAGACGCAGTGACATTCTTTTCTGCTTCGTCTGATGAAATCCTTTCTTACCCTTTCTTGAGAAAATCTAATTTCTACTTTCATTCCTGTCTACTCACACCCCAATGAACTGAGGGTCCTTTTGCTGCATACCATGGCTCCTCCACCCCTTCCTAGTGAAAGAGCCTCAACATGAGTAAATAGTAATATTAAGCATCTTAGAAAACAGAAATAGCATCTACTCTGTCATTTTTAAACAATTAGGAGCTACTTGAAGAACTACATAAAAACTAAAATTTAATGCAAATAATATTTCCAACTTAGATATCTACACAAGAAGACTCATTTAACTCCCTGATCCTAAATTGAAGTCCAGGGGCCTTCCTCACTGTCCTCATAGCATTCCCCTCTCCAACCTAACAGATATCACCAGCAGTTGTTAAGGAGAACATTTATCGTCCACCACATTCTGATGTAACCAAGATGGATTTAATTCCCTTCCATCCATTTGGGCAGGAGAGCATAAAGAGAAATGTGAAAATAAGCTCCTACTAATCAGAACCGGCCTCTTCTCCTAATGACAGTAGGGCTAAAGGAAAGAAGACCTTTTTGGCACCAAACTTGCAGATGGTGGCTGTCACAGAAGTGTGGGTGATATTCTCACAGAGGCGAGCACGTCACAATGCGAGCTCTCTATGATATTCATTACCGCTTCATTCTGTGTTCTGGATCCCTCCGATCCACAGATCTATACTGAGTGCCGGGCACTTACGAAACACAGATAACGAGTTTGTTGGAGGGGTAATGTCTTGTTAAGCGGGCGTGGTGGTAAGTCGATCACCTGGACCTGCTTGGGCTTAGCGTAGCCTGAATTTAAAGTGATCTCTGTGTCCATGGTCCCAGGGCAGCCTTATAAATGAGTTACGAGTTTCTTGGAAAAACCACCCATTTATTTCTACTTTTAACTCTATTTTTATAGAGTTGGGCTCCACAAAATTAAAATTCTTTACATTTTCTTTCTATTTCTAGTCACTTCACTGGAGAATGAAGCCAGTTTTTATTCCGACTTCTGTACCCTTTATATTCTTTACCATGATTCACTTTAATAATAATGAAAAATAACTTTTACATGAATTAGAGAATCCAGACAGACACTAAACAAGTTCACTCAGCTCATTGGGGACCTGTTTTCAAAGTCCAGCGGTGTCAGTCCTATGAGTTTCAGCTTTGGTTCCTCTGAACTTGATTGAGCTTTTGATAACTGGCAGAGTGTCATCGGGGTGGATTGCCAAAACACTTAGGGGAAGTCACTTGATCAACTTGTCCTTGGCACAATGGCCATTCTGAAAATAGACATACTCAAGTGAAATGAGTTATATTGAAATCTTAATCCAAGTGTTCAGTTAACTGAGTGCGTGTTGTGCTTGAAAAACATGTTTCAAAATGTGGAATTGTTTTACAATAAAATGATAAGCCCTGCCTTAATTACAGTATTTAATATGTTTTGAGACATGACTTCCTGTGATCTGGACTTCTCTTCTGGGCTGGCTCTCCCTTGCCTTGGTCCACCTAGGGATTTCCAAGCATGCAGGGCATATGCCAAGACAGGAAAGAGTCTTATGTCTGGAAGTGAGAGGAAAAAGGACATGTTGAGAATGTTGCTAACACAAATACGCAAATCAAGGAAAAATCTTTTTGCAGCAAATGTGACCTGAGTAGGGCTACCCTTTTTATTATAAAATGAACATTTACAAATCCATTTAACACATACAAAGATAAACGAACAAAGGCTACAAATCAGCAATTCTCAAATGAAGAAATAAGATTTATTCATTCATTCATTTAATACAGTTTTCTTTGAGTCCTTGAGATGGGAGCCTCATGTATTTGTTATGAGTTCCCTACATGAAACAAATCAGAGGAGAGAAGCTCCCCTCCTACAAATTAAGAACCTCCATCAGTATTTCTGGTCTTGTGACTACAGAGAGCATCACTTTAGCTTAAGATGAACGGCCTTGTTGGAAGCGCTGCTGAGACCTCCCTACCACCATGTACTACTACGCTTACTTAGTCCACAGCTTTAAGACAAATGGACTAGCTGCAATTACCAACAACACCAAGTCATACCTGGAAGCATTCTGTCACCTCCGGGCCTCACTTCTAGCATGTACCTGTTTCATTTTGCCTCACATTCCCGTTACCCCCTCCTCACCCTCTGCTGTCTAGTGGCTACTCAGTAATTTAAGATTTAGAAATTAAGGACATAATTTAGGACCTTGGAGTATGGTGGAAACAATAGGAACAGAGAGTAGATAAATTCATGAACTTCTTCAGACACTATCTTGAGAGACTTTGACAATTTATTGGATGGGTGAGAAAGAGGAGGGAGTAGTGGACGGCACCCAGATATCTGATGTGAGCAGGTGGGGGATCATAGTGCCAGTAACCGATCCGGGAAAGTTACAGGAAGAAGAGTAGAAGAAGATGAATTCAGTTCCGAACATGTCGAGTTTGGTCTGTGAGATACCAGAGAGGAGATGTCTCAGAGAGTTGGGTTACAATCATCTGGAGTGAAGCAAAGAGATCTGGGCTGGAGATACATAGTAAGTTGTCATCAACTTAAAGATGGGAATCAAACCATCCATGGGTGTGGACGGGATTGCTTAAGACTTGTTTGTAGTGTGAGATGGTAGTGAGTGCAGGCTGGAGTCCTTGGTAACCCCAGTTACTTAGGCATGGGTCGAGGGGGAAGAGCTCATACAACAGCTAGAGGGAAAGAAGGAAAATGGGGAGTGTGCCTCTGTTCATACTGATTCATTTCCCTGGAGGGACCTCCCTCTCTTCTTTGCTGGTAAAATACAGCTAATCCTTCAAGACACATCTCAAATGTCTCTTTGATGAAGAAAAACTTTCTTGATTCCCTCTCTACTTCCCCAAGTGCTAGAAAAGCTGCTTAACTTTCTCTGCTTCTATACCACTTCAGACAAGAACAAAGATGTGAACTATAGCCACTGAAGACACCCCTGCCCCACCTCCGCCATTTTCTAAGCTAATAGAGAATAAGACTATGACAGGTGATTCTAATTTATCTTTGTTTCCTAGCACCCAGCAGCACATATAAAATAATCAATAAGCATTCTATTAGTTTTATTTGCCTAGCATTGAAAAGTGTGTTGCTCATTCTGATAAAGATTTTAGCCCAGTGGGACACATTATTCAGGAAAAAAAATATGTTTTTAAGAACTCTTGCTTTATAATAAAATCTATTTCTTGTATGGCATGGCAAGTTAATTAGTTTGTTATTATTCATGCCACACCCACTTCCAAAAAGGATTTGAGATAGCTTGCAATGAGTCACATGAATAATTGCATCTTTAAAAACAGCATGAGAGCATCATGCTGTGGAAAAGATAACATTATCTGATAAATTAGATCAGAAAAGTTACTGCAATTGAGATTAAAATACAGTTTTTCACTTCTTGGTAGTCAAGGTGATACATTCTCTTCTTTTGAACAGCCCTAGGATTTTTGTGGGACTTTGTGTAGGTAGAGGGCAGTACATTACTCAGACCAGCTAAAATTCTGTTTAATTATATTCTTAAACTATTCATTTGCAGTGTTATGTATAATATGCTTATAAGTGGCTTGTGAATTAGAACAACAACAAAAAAAATAACTCTCACTTGCCGAAGAAACTAAACAGGCCTTCTGTCCTGAAGAATGAGGATTCTTTTTTAAGTTAAAAATATTTTAAGCTATCTTATAACTGTATTTTTAGAATATATTGCTTGAGAATATATGACAAAACTACTATATATTTAGTAACCCTTAAATGTTTCGTATTTATTAAAAACAGTACTATATAAATGAATTTTTAAGAAATGGCACAAATATTTGCATAAGATTAAGTGTATAGTATAGAGACATTACTTGGTGAATATGTGGGTTTGAAATGTTTTTGGAATAGCTCCAGGAGCCTTCTGATCAGAGAATGGGAACCACTATCTAATTACTGGTTTTCCAGTTATTTTATAATTAGTTTTGTTGTAATTGGCTGCTCTGGAAATCAACAAATCACAGATCTGATGAAGACTGGAACTGGATTCTACCTGAATGAGTCCAGAAAGGACCTTATCAAAAAGCCTGTTATCATCCCACCAAAATTAAACAAAAGGGAAAATCTTAAACATCACCAATTTTTCTGCACAATGATGAATAGTTTGGCATTTAATGTTATCTTCAGCATATTTGTTTAAATATCCATGACTTTAAAATAGGCACTGCCTTTTACTTTACATCTCCAAAATCACAAATGTCATCCGAGAACATTCCTGAAGTCCTAGAAGATTCCTTTAGATTATACATTAGTCAAACAGACAGACTTTGAGGAGAAAACCATACTTTATAATATCAGATAGAATTCATATTTTTCAAACTTTTACCAAAAAAGTGAACTTGGAGGTAAGTTCTTTCTCTAAATTTTAAGTTTACCTGCTGTTACCACATCACAAAGCATGTTGTAATGTTATTCTGTGATAGAATTTCCTTCTCAATGTCTCTAGATATAAAAAAGATCAATTTAACTCATATTTCCTTTTAGTTCACCTTCTTTTCTTAGTGTAAGGAATTCAAGAATCGCTCTTGATGTGTGTTATACATATCCACAAACATGTCCTCAAACCACGCTAAAATCCACAAGTGAAAGAACAAGATTGGGTTTCCTTCACGAGCCAGCACTTCTGAATCAGCGCTCGGTATCATTGTGGGACATCTCTCATCCCACGGATTACTTGTCCCATGATTTGACATAGACCCTGGGCCCTGAGCATCTGCTACTGACTCAAGCCCCTGGAGGGTAGAGGCAGTTTCCTACTGAGCCTTATGTTTAGCTTAGTCTGAGTTTACACAATTTAATTCACTTACATATCGATCCCTATCCAAGTATAAAAGAAGACCGGTGCCTTCTTGTTGCCCTCTCCACCCTTCCATTCTCATCTCTCCATCTCTCGTCCTTATCACCAAATCTATCCTTAGTCATCATGAACTTCCTTTAGTTCCCAGCATGCCTCTCCCTGCACTTGCCTTTGGCCTTTTGCAAATAGTAGTCCCTTCTATTTAACATCCTTGCCCACCTGTTGCCTGGCTACATCATATTCATTTTTCAGGCCTATGCTTTTTTGCCTCTTCTCTGAGAACACTTTATAATTTCCTAAATATCTGATTAAATGTCCTTGAACTTTGCTCACATCGTACACTATGGCATCAGAGCCTCCATCAAACTATTGCAATTGAAATATCCCTACTCGATCGTAAACTTGAGGGCAGGCCGAATATACTATCTTATTTACTTGCATATTCTCAAGATCTTCACGAAATGACAGAGACTTAGTAGGTCCTCAGTAAATACTTGGGTAAATAAACAAATGAACGAATAAGTGTAATGACAAGGGATCTTTTCTCAAGAATCCTTTCTTCCAGAATCCCTTCAGCATGTATAACTTATTGTAGGCACTGTGACATTGTTTTAGACTAAGCTCTATTAGTGTGTTTATTTTTAAACATCTGCTGAAAATGCTCATGGAGCTGGCGGTGCCATAGAATCACACCTGGCAGTTGTGCCACGTCTTTATGTTTGGCGCAGACAAGGAGAGAACTCGGGCTCCTTGTCTTCAGCTGAAAAATGCCAGCCTAGCCTTCCTCCTGGAGTTCCCGCATTGGCAACAGATATGCCATTGAATATGGATCTGTGATCTCTTCATCTTTATTCATTCAACAAGTATTGATTAAGGGTCTCTTGGGGAAAAGAAGAAGCTGTGGACCTGGCAGCCACTCAAGAACTAGAATCCCACTGAAACAAGCCGTCATTTCAGCAGGCAATCATGAACCAAAAAATGCCAGGCAGAGAACGGGTAAAGTAAAAACCCTTACAAGCCGTTCTGAGAGTGCTCCGTAAGTTATAAATATGTATTGGCAAAATCCTTTGATCAAGTCTTAATATGTGCCTTTCCTCATAGTAAGGAATTGTCCCCACCCTCTCTTAAAAAGAAAAAAAAAAACAGACGAAGGCACACAGAGCCATCTGGAAGAAGTCGCTTGTTGATTAAGGTTCAGTCTCTCTCCTTAGAGAACAGCTTACACAAAATTACACTGAATAGAGTTTCAGAATCAAGCTGCGTTTCCCTTTTCCTTTTACAATATGTACTCCACAGAATGCATAGTGATCGCTCTTAAGACATTTTCTCTTTTATTTCCTCGTCTCTTTCTGACAGAAGTTTTTTCTTTGCAGAGAAATAGGGCTTTCCTTTCATTGCCTCTAGTCCCTGATGACATGAAGTATTCAATCACAACCAATTTACAGATAATGTTGCTCTGGCTTCTTGCGTGGTTTGTCAGTTCCATCACCTGTGCCAGATTGTCAAATGCATGTCCCAGATAATGTCGATAGCTTAGTCAACAAGTTCCATCGTGCTTCTAAATGGAAATGTCCTGGAAATTTTCCTCTTGGCTCTTTTTTTTCTTGCCTAAACCTTTTTGGATGATTCTGAATTGGATGTTCTTTGCCTGGCCAGCTCCTCGTGTTCTGTAGTTCTTCCAGATACAGAGTTAACCCTGTTGTTAGCTGCTTGCTCAATCTGCTTGCGAACAAGGTGTCAAATTCATTCCCTACGCCACTGTAGGTCATCATCTGGGAGATGCAGAAGGGATGAGAACAAAGCACACCTTCTACCAACAGGTCAAAAAAGCGTCTCCTCAGTGGCAGTTTGCAGAGCCGAAGCTCTGTGAGTGGTTTCCACTTCCCCCTACAAAGGAAATTAAAAAATTCAAGTGATAGGAAATGCTGCTAAAAGTCTAGCAATCCAATTTTTCAGCATAATCTGGGCAAAGTAGCTAGATAAATTTTATGTCAAAGTGCAGGTTAGGAATAGTTTTGGCTCTGGTGGGGGAGGTACAGGCAGAGGGGAAGAGTTCGGTGCTGCTACACTTCTATAGCTCTCATCAGTATTAGTGACCTAAACTACCTTACTAAACATATAGTGAAAGATAAGAGGCAAGGTGACTACAGACCACAAATTTCTAATCTCCCGACCTCTATCCATATATTTATGCAGCTGGACTCTCATTTCCTCTTTGTCTTAGTCAACAGCAGGGGCTGTGTGGGTGCGCCTGTTGGCCCCTCTCTCAGTAAGCTGACAACCATAACAGAAAAGTTGGCATGTCCCTGGACTGTGACATGAAGATGACACCTACTTCTGTGATCAGCTAATGCTCAGCAGGTGGCAAACAGCTAGGGTTGGGACTAGAAAGAGCTAGAGGCAAAAGTACTGGGTTCTGTGGTCTCCTTGCCTGGCTAACTTCATGCATATGTGAAAACAGGCAGTTGCTAAGAATGACCCTTTGCTTAATTTAATAGTCTACTGTTGCCATCTTGAAATTCTTAATACTTTTTGAAGACAGGGCCTTTCAATTTCATTTTGTGCTTTGTCCAGAACATTATATAGCCAGTCCAGTCTTAAGGGCATGTTCTTGGGACATTGAAAAGCTGTGCAGATCAGTCTGCAGGCCAGAGCTCGGCCCACTGAGCCACACCAGCCAGGACTAAGTATTCAAAGTGATAAAAAGCAAGGACCTACAACCTAGGTTACTCTATCCAGCAAAGCTATCATTTAGAATTAAGGGACAAATAAAGTCCTTCCCAGACAAGATAAAGCTAAAGGAGTTAATCATCACCAAGCCATTGTTACATGAAATGTTAAAGGGACTTATTTAAGAAAAAGAAGATTAAAACTACACAACTATCAACAATTGAATCTAAAAAAACAAACTAAGCAAATAAGCAGAACAGAAACAGAACAATAGATATGGAGATCTTTTGGAGGGTTATCAGTTGGGAGGGGTAAGCAGGAAATGGAGAAAAAGGTACAGGGAATAAGAAGCATAATTTGTAGGTACAAAATAGACAAGGGGTTGTTAAGAACAGTATAGGAAATGAAGAAGCCAAAGAACTTATATGTATGACCCACGGACATGAACTAAGCGGGGAGATTCCTGGAGGAATGGGGGTGCTGGGTAGAGAAGAGTAAATGGGGAAAAGGTGGAACACCTGTAAAAGCATAATGAATAAAATATATTAAAAAATAAAATAAGCCCTGGCTGGTGCAGCTCAGTGGATTGAGCACAGGACTGTGAAGCAGAGGGTCACCGGTTCGATTCCCAGTCAGGGCACATGTCTGGGTTGCAGGCCAGGTCCCCAGTGGGGGACATGTGAGAGGCAACCACACATTGATGTTTCTCTCCCTCTCTTTCTCCTTCCCTTCCCCGATGTCTAAAAATAAATAAATAAAATATTTTTTTAAAAATAAGAAGTACTGTAGAAAAATGTGTATAGCATATGATTTAAAAAAAAAACAGCTTTCTGTACCTATGCTTTAAACTACTCCCACTCTCCACCTCCCACCACACACAGAGACATACCTGAGTATGTATTTAGAGACAATTTTGAGTTCTAGCTGAGAGTAAAGACTCTGCAGCTAACTTGCCTGGGTTTGAAACTTACCACAGCTAAGTTACAATACATTTTGGTGCCTCAGCACCCTCACCTGTAAAATAGATGACAATAGAGCCTATTTCATAGAATCTTCATAAATTTATTAAGTTACTTAATAAAAGGCAAGTCCTTAGAGCACAGCTTAGCCTTCAGTAATATTAGGTGGTCTATTATGTGATTACTACTAATTTAAATTATGTTATTATGTAATTGTATTATCTCTGGAAGGCTATATATAATAGATTAGTAAAAGTGGTACCCTCGAGACAAATGGACTAGGGGACAGGAGTGGGCAGAGTGGATTTCGTAAGACTCAAACTTACACCACTTTTCTTTACAAAAAGCAGTATAAATTGTAAGTAAAAATAAGACAAACATTTATTTATTTTTAAATTTATTTATTTTTAGAGAGAGGGGAAGGGAGAAAGAAAGAGAGGGAGAGAAACACTGAATGTCAGAGAGCAACTGATTGGTTGCCTCTCACGCATGCCTTGTGGACCGAACCCCGCAACCCAGGCATGTGCCCTGACTGGGAATCCAACCAGCAACCTTGCAGGACAGCACCCAACCAGCTGTGCCTCACTGGTCAAGGCGACAAACATTTATTTGAAACACTTTTAATGCTGAAAATTATGACAAAGTTCAGAAAAAATTAAATATTTTATTTAATTGACTAAGAAGCCTCTAAAACATTTCATCCCCACATTTTTGCTGTATAATCTTTGCCTGATTATGTGACAATTTTACAAAATTCTTTTCTATGGGAAGATAAAGACATTTCTATTTCTTGTGAGACTGGAAAGATGTATGACTTTTTTTCTGTCTATATATTTTTAATCAGTGTTATTGAGGTAAATTAACATACCATATTCCCTGACTGGTGTAGCTCAGTGGATTGAGAACAGGCCTGTGAAGGAAAAGGTCGCCGGTTCGATTCCCAGTTGGGACACATGCCTGGGTTGCAGGCCAGGTCCCCACTGGGGGACACGTGAGAGGCAACCACACATTGATGTTTCTCTCCCATTCTTTCTCCTTCCCTTCTCCTCTCTCTAAAAATAAATAAATAAAATATTTTTAAAAACATACCATAAAATTTATCATTTTGATTGAACAATTTGGTCATTTTTTTATAATTGTATATAGTTTTATTACATGTTTTAAAACATTTTTCTCAACCCAGAAAGTCCTCTCATGTCCATCTGCACTAATTTGGTTAAATTCTCCAGTGTTTTATTCTTGTTGATGCTAATATGAATGGAATCATTTCTTTTATATTCTGATTGTGGCTAGTATTTTGTGCAATTGATTTTTTTACTGATTTTGTATCCTGAAATCTGGCTAAACTAGTTTATATTATAGTATTTTTTTAAAAAGACATATTTCTTAGTCCTGGCCAGGTAGCTAAGGTGGTTAGAGAATCATCCTGACACGTCAAAGTTGCAGGTTCCATCCTCAGTCAGTCAGGGCACATACAAGAATCAACCAATGGCCCTGGCTGGTGTGGCTTAGTGGGTTGAGCATCTGCCTGTCAATCAAAAAATAGCTGGTTCAATTGCCATGCAGGTCACATATTCGGGTTGTGGGCCAGGTCCCCCGGTTGGAGGCGTGCAAGAGGCAACTGATGGATGTTTCTCTCACACATCGATGTTTCCCTATTTTTCTTCCTCCCTTCTCCTCTCTCTTAAAAAAATAAAAATAAGAAAATAAACTAAAAAAGAAAGAATCAGCCCATAAATTCATAAATAAGTGAAACAACAAAGCAGTGTTTCTCTTGCTCTCAATATATGTATACACAAATATATTTCTTATGATTTTGTACAACTAGGATTATGTTATCTGACATTAAAGTTTTACTTTCTTCTTTCTAGTTTGCCTGCCTTTAATTTTTTTATTACTGAACTATTGTGTAGCTAGAAGCTCCAGCACGATGTTGAACAGAAATTGTGAGTAGACATCTTTACTTGTTCCTTTTCTTAGGGAAAAAGACACTCAATCTTTCACCACTAAATATGATGTTAACAGTAAGTTTTCTTGTTCTATTTTAATTGCCATTAACAGTTTGTGAAAATTCCCCTGTATTCCTCACTTGTTGAGAGCTTTTGTCATGAATGGGTGTTGGATTTTTTCACATTTTTAGTGCATCTGTTGGGATAATCATGTATGTTTGTCTTTTATTCTATTAAGGTGAATTATACTAATAAATTTTCAGGTCTTAAACCAAACTTGCCTTCCTTGTTGTAATTACTCTTTATGTGTTGCTGGATTGGGTTTGCTAATATTTTAAAGGCTTTTGTATCTATGTTCAGAAGGAACACCGTGCTGTAGTTTTCATTTCATGTAATGATTTTGCCTGGCTTTGACAGGGTAATTCTGACCACACAGAATGAGTTTACATGTGTTCCCTCCTCTGTTTTTTGAATGAATCTGAGTGAGACCAGTATTATTTCTTTCTTTAATACTTGAGAAGATTCAGCAATGAAGCCATCTGGACTTGGACTTCTTTTTTGAGGAAAGACGATTAGTAACTAATTCAATTTCTTGAATAGTTATAGTCTAGTCAGCCATTCCATTCCTGGGGGAGGGAATATATAAGATATGTGACTTACACACTGTCTATACTCACTGTTTGCAGAACTGCTACATTTTTCGAATTTAAAATTAAGGAATTCTGATAAATTCTATTTTTTTTTGTGATTTCCATGAAAAAAGAGGGGGGGCCTGTGGGACAGTTTTAATTGTGTACCCTACATGACTGAGTATAATCCTGACAAGAGACAACTCTGTTTTTCCTAGATATTGGTGAAAACCAAAATTTCTACTTATAATTTTACTTGTTTTCTGTCTGTAAGAATTTACCATGGACTAGCTTCTGATTCCATACATAAATTCATTTCATTTCATTTCCACCATACACACACCTCTCAGGCTAGGAGCTAGGTACTCTGCCCCACCTTCATATAATACAAACTCTGGTCTGGATACCTTTGTTTTGTGATTCCATATGGGCTGGAAAAATGGTCAGTGGAATTACTTGTTGAAATCAATTCCAATTTGAGACTGCCAGTAATGATGTAGCTATACACAGAATTGACTGCAAGCCACATAAAAAAAATGTTCCACTAAATCCAAGACAAAAGCATCCCGAACCCTAAAATGCCTATGGATACTCAGATGCCAATAAGAAGAGTGAAGGCATGACAAAGAAGGACAGGAAAAAAACAGTATTCTGTACCAATTCATGATTAAATTCCCTCATTTTTGCAAATATAAAATTGTCGGCTGTGTGAACATATCATTAGGTCCCTCAAGAGTCTTAAAAGGAGTCCATGCAAATGAGGGATTTTGAAGCTTCTTTTATGAGTTTCACGTTAAGTGGTAACTCGACCTCTGAGTGAGAGAAACACTTATTCCAAAAAGTACTGAATTCCATAACTTCCCCTCCGAATTTCACAAGACGTGTAACTGATGTATTGAATAAATCTCTTGGGCTTTAACTTTCTCATGTGAAACAAAATTAGCAATAGTAATTGTTGTTGTTTATTAACCACTTTCTGCCTGCTGTGCACTTTAAGTGCATTATCTCAATTCTCACAACCTTTTGAAATAGGCTTTCTCAAAAATTCCCATTTTACAATCAAGGAAGTGGGTAACTTTCCTGAAAAATACTAATGATTACCTCATATCATTGTCCTGTGCTGTTAATGCAAAAATAAATAATAAATGTGCCTGTCCACTCTAAAACATTACCTCAGGCCCCATCAGAAAGAGCCTTTATAAGTGTGAGAAACTCATCAGCTCACCTGCAAGTCAGGGAACCATTATGTGGCCAATCAGAGTGAGCAAAGTCGGGTCCTGGAGTGTCTCCAGCCTACCATTATTGCTCATCGGGATACAGGTCCAGTGGGCAAGATAATGGATGATGGTGCACAATCCAGTGCAATGGTTTTCAGCTTTATTCCACATAAGGATCGTAAAGAGGGAATTGTGCTATGGGAAGTAAAGGTCCTGGGACTTAGCTCCACGTATTCTGATTCATCTGGTCCAGGATGTTTATCCTCCTCAGGAGCAAGAATCAAACCAATTTTCCAGGAACTTGGTTGCTGCTCCCTTTATCAAATTTTAAATAATCAAGCCTCTGAACCTCCCCTTTTTTTGAAGCAACCCATTTTAATATTCTTCTTGGGTCCATAATATCAGAGATACAAATTGTTTTCTCTAGTTTATAATCCTCATCACTCTGTTATTTTGCTCCAACTAGCCCTTTTCATTGTTACGCCTGTCTGGTCTTGGAAGGCTGGTGGGATAATTTTTTTTGTTTATTTCTAGAGTTTTTAATAGTAAGAAATAATAGAATTTGATTTCCCCATAGAGTATTTTACTATGTAAAATTTTAAACAAACCACTCTGTTGTTCAAGATTCTAGTCATTCTAGCCCAGTGTTCCTGAAGGTATGGAATTTGGCATAAAAGCATCACCATCTTCTGGGCACTTGTCAGACATGCAAATTCTCAGTCTCTAGCCCAAATCTGCTGAAAGAGAGTCCGGGGAGTGGGGCCCAGGAATCTGCATTTCGACAAACCCCTCCAGGGGATTTAGATGGATGTGTGAGTTTGAGAATCACTGTTCTAGACAATGCTATACAGTAAATCCTCACTTAATGTTGGTGATAGATTCTGGGACTCGAAGCAAAAGTTCGGATGATGAAATCAATTTTACCACAGGCTAATTGATACAAACAAGAGTTAAATTCCTAAGGCATCTCATTAACATTATAATGAAATGACTCTCGACTAAATGACATTATTGGAGAACCTGCCTTACTTTGGAGTGATGATCTTGTAGGGGAAAATCTGTCCTTTAGAACTAAGGATAGTCCTTAGATCAGTGCATTGTCCTCTGCCCTTCTCTCTCCATGCTCTCTTGGAATGCATCTTCTCTCAAATTTTAATCGACGCCCTCTTTTGGCTGGGAGAATTTCTAAATGTATAACTATATCCCTAACCATTATTTCCCTTCTGGACTTTTATCGTTTCATTTCAGGAAAGCTCAACCATAATGTTCTAACAGTATTGTAAAGCTTCCTCTTGGCCTCCCACACAGATTTTTCTTTGCTCTTTCCCCCTTTATTATCAATGACCTGGTAGCAGGACTGGGCCTAACCCTGGCTAGGGTAACTTGAATTGTTGACCTCAGATGCAAAACTTCAAGAGGGCACCAAAAATCTCAGAAAACAAGATAAATAGTATTTTAATGAAATATATTTTTGAAAGACATTTGATGCCACATCATACCAAGACATATTGGCTTGAGGTAAAGGTAAAAAATCAGTAATGCTGACCCTGTCTGTATTTAAAATGCTGATATTTTCCTCATTATGGATACTTTTGCATAATTATTTATTTTAAAAAGTATTGCATTAAATTATTATATGTCTTGGTTACTAAATATTTTGCTGCCCAATGAAATTCTGTGCCTGAGGCGTAATTTTGCGCCTTGCTGGCCTCACCAAAGCCCCAAAGATTGAAGTGCCGAAGTTTCTCCCATGCCTCAGATACGAACACAATTGCTTTATGAAGGTGCCTCGTACTCTTCTCCATGTTCTCAGACCTTCTGCCAGTTACAGATGCACTCAGAAAGCAGACAAGGAAGGTCATCATAAGCAGGGATATGAGAGGCAATGAGAAATTGCCTGACCTGTCAAACTCACCTTCCTCCTTTGTTTAAGGTTATTATACATAGTTGATACTTCGTGTTCCCAGAGGAAATAAAACAGATTTTGATTTCAGGTTCCAAAGGGGATATAGGAAAACATCTTGGATTCCACAAGTCTCCCTTGTACTAACAGGTAATGGGGCTCCTGGGGAGCAAGCTCCCAGGTAAGAGGAGGGTTGAAATGGAAGGGAGAGTCTAGAATAGAGGGGAAAGATCATCGCTTACCCAGGGCCCATGGCTAGCTGCTCATCATCTCTGTAATAACTGCTCACTCAGTGTATACTGAACAACCTTGCACTTGCTGGCAGACTCCATTGTAATTAGTCTGTGAATGAATCAAATGTGTATATGTATCTTCTCCAATTAGATTGAACTTTTTGATTTTAGGGATCTAAAATGTTTTCTCCTTTTCTATCTTTATTTTTCTATCTTATTCTTTGAAGAGGATGAACTACATAGCCATTGCAGCAGTATGACCTATGCTCCATTTGACTTCATCCACTCAATCTTTTCTTTACGCGGTTCACAGTACACGTGAGATCAAATGCGAACGAGGAGATGTCATGGAATGAAGCAACTCAGCATTAGAAACAGATAAAAGCAGAGTTGCCTTTTGTGTCTACTAATTGTTGACAGTTTCATGGAGGTAATTAACTTTCCAGGAGCTTCTGAAGCATGGAGGTAGATGCCCCGATGCAGACATATATAAATAGTGCATACAAAATAACTTAGAACATCAAATCAATGTGTCAAAGTAAATTGACAGTTAAATCATATTCTTAAGGAATAGCAGTGCTTCTTTCATATGTTTCCAAACCAAATGCTACATGTGCCCACAACCAAACTCATGGGTCTTTGAAGATGCAAGCATTCTGAACACGAATTCACCTTTCATGCAAAATTCCAAAACCCAGCTCACAAACATGCCCTTCATAAATCACCAAATAGTCTCGTCAGTTGTAGTACTAAACAAGTTAAATTGTCAAGAGGGGTTTCCTTTTATAGCAGTTGACTCAGTATCTTTTCAAGTCTTCAAAGCTGTCAGATTTCTACATTTGAACTCCAGTAAATAAGCTTATGCCTTTCTTTGTATCTAGAAGTTTACCATGTAGAATTTCAAGCTTGGACCTGTTGAGAAAGTTGCCCTACAAGTGAGAGTTTATTACTATGGTAACTTAACAAGATAGCAGTATTAAAAGCAATTTTCCCTAGTATTCTCAGGACAGTTTGTCATTTATGGCTTCAAATCGCAGCCTTACATTTAAAAAATATTGGGAGATGATCTTTAGATGGCACGTTTATTTTTATATTTTTCATATTCTAGAATGAATTTACAGGCTGTACTGAACTGAGCAATTGTGTTTTGGAACAGTCTTGCGCTGGTGAAGAGATGTTCTGTGTCTGTGGGGCTTTGTGCCACCGAGATAGCCAACAGGCTGATCCGCTCTGCCTGGCTTAGCACCTGCAACTAGCAAGTAGGGATCTGGGTGACAACTTCATCTGTTTTGAGCTGACGAATGGCCATGTGAGATGCCAACAATTGATGGAAGAAAGCCATTCCAAAGTCCCTGTCCCAGAGATTCACCTGAAAGCCCCATGTATAAACATCTTCTGGAGGATACCGGCCCATTGCCAAGTTCACTGGAACATGGTGTACAGAGCCCTCACTGCAGTTGGACCTTCAAATCTGTGAAGCACAGGAGCATAGATGTGCAAATGAAGGACACAATACCTAGTTCTCTGGTTATATTCACAGAAGACTCTACAAAAGGATACCTGGATGACCGACACAAAGAAAGGCTCACAGTAGTATTACACACCCACTCAACAAGATTGTGAAGCTCACAACCTGGTGAAGGGAAGATACCCTCCAAAGGCAGTACTGTTTCTGGGGAACAAGTGAGTCACGGTAGGAAACAGCCAAGGCCTCCAGAACCATTTTGCACAGTGCTATGCATAAACCAGCCACGAGACAACTTAGAATGTTATCAGGTTAAAATCAACTTTTCATTGTAAAAGTCTTAAATAATCTCCAAGCATCATCACAACAGAAGTGGGAGAACAGAATAATGTGTGTGTTTGTGTGTGTGCACATGTGTGTTTTGCTTGGTACTTGGTTATGCTTCAGAGTATCATCCTTTCAGGGTTTGCTGCTCCTACAATACCTGCTGAGAGTGAGTCAGGTCCCTTTCAGCTGGATATAATTTGCAGCCACATTACCTTAACAGGAACAAAAAGCAGCCAGGAAGATTTCCTGAGGAGCAGCTGGCCCATGCAAATGTGAGGCTGCTCATTTTAATTTGGGTTGTCATGACATTTCCTCAATGACCTCATTGACCTGAATCACACTTCCTCATGCCGCTTTTAGCCTCCCAGTCTAGAAGATTCAGACGTGTTTTCTTATCCGGATAGCCCAAAGAAAAACCACGAGCAAGTCTGGACGTTATGTTTCTCTCAAATGTTGGATAGAGACAGAAAATGTCATTTGAAACTGTCACCTACCAAGAATATAACCAAACAAGCCTGCCAGTCAAACATTCACTGGGTTTATTTCTTTGCCAAGTAACCGTTCATGGATGATTTCTTCATTTCACAAATAGAGAAAAAATATGCTCATAACTGATAAATGTGGAGGGTGCAAAGCTCATATGGCTAAGAGAAATAATAAAATACAAAGATAGTCATGTGAAACCAACTGAATGGCATGGACACACACCTATGTATGTTCTCTAAAGATGTCAGCCCTCTCTCCTCCAGGTAGATGCTTAAGAAATGCTGGTCCTCATCTTCACTACTGCGGGCACAGTAGGGTTGCTAACGGCTCTCAGTTGTGTTTCGAAGCGTAGAGCAGAGAACTATTGGTCAAATCTTTGCAATCACTCTAATTTGTCCTCAGAAAGACATGGGGTATATCTTCTAGCTCTTTTTTTATGAAAAATAAAGATTTTAACATACATTAGACAAATACATTAACCAGTCATTGACACATATGTTAAACAAATTACAAATGTAAGACATGTTCTCATAGCAAGAGATGTGATATGGTTTTCAGTAATAAAGAAATAAATAATTAGCACTTATATATATATATGGCAAAATAATTATAGATAATTAGACTGTGGGGGGTACCATGGCAAAACAAGTGAAACATATGTTACAGTAATAATGATCTACTAAACTTTATGAATGTATACCAAAAACTTTAATTTCTTATTAGCTGTTTTCATACATTGCTAATGAGAGGAATTTACTAAATAGGTTGCTGATGAAAACATGGACAAATACAGAGAGAGATCCTCTGTCCATTTTCATTACGCCTAACCTGTAAGAGCATTCAGACCAGTCTTTCCCAGAAGTGCTGAGGGTACATTGTGTCTGAGATCAGATGGTCAGGTGTGCGGCCTTTGTGAATAGAGGCCTATTCTGCTAATATTTACCAAAGACCACAAGTTCCTGTAGGTGGAAGATGCAGGAGCTAACCTATTGTTTGAGCGAACTGAAGCTTTCTTTGGAAAATCTTGGCAATGGGAAGTGCATTTGCGTATTTATTTATAACAACTGCCATACGTGTTTCTGTCTAAAGAAAAATAAGTCTTTAATTCCCTATTGAAATTGTTCAGTTGACAGAAGTTTTATTATGCAAGAGCTTCATGTATAAAACATGAAGCAGGAACAAACTACCAGTACTATATGGAAATCTACTGAAAGGAAGCTCTCTCTGGCTTGAGTCATGTACCCTGGCAACACAAAAGTGATCTTATGGAAAGCAGTGCTGTATGAGGTGGATGGCTGAAACAATTTTCAAGTTTCATCTGTTTAGAGTACAGATAATGCAGCAGCAAATCGAAAGAGGCACACGGTGATAATTTTAGAAATGGGGTTTGTGACCCAATTACGACAACATTTTTTTCATAACATTTCCTAGTGCGCAGTTTTTCAAATATCGTAGAATACCAGAAAACTCATAGAGATACACAACCTACACCCTCTGCCTGACTTTTAGTATCTCATACCCATATGTACGATTTCTTAGACTTCAGCAATGTCTTAAAGTACACCTTGGTCATAAGGAGATGCCCTATGACGAAGGAACCTAGCTCATGAGAGCACTCTACCCTCAGGTAGAGTCCAGCAGGCTACCAACCACCACCTGCGCCTCATCCCTTTGGTTTGCAGACTCTTCTGCATTCATCTTATTGGCTAGGGCCTGGTC